>SOZL01000515.1:0-19955 GCA_009733165.1 Naja naja | reverse complement strand
AAGGAAAGGAAAGGAAAGAAGGAAAGGAAAGGAAAGGAAAGGAAAGGAAAGGAAAAGGAAAGGAAAAGGAAAGGAAAGGAAAGGAAAGGAAAGGAAAATTTAAAGGAAATGGAGCCAAAGGTAAAACTTCCCAGTAGCATCCCAAAATCCCAATAAAAAAAATTATTTAAATGAAAAATCTTCAAGATTTATTCATGTACATCTAATCTTTTTATTCTGAATTTGTCCACAACAATTGAAATGTCAGTAGAATTAAAATATCTGACAGCTTTACACGTAAGCAGAAACGAAGAAAGGGACAAAATAATTTTCTTATTTTCTGCTGAAAACTTAACTTTTCTTTTGCTTTCTCCCTGTACAGAATTCCACATCTCCATCAAAATATGAACCTTAATTTCCACAGGGGAAAATACTAGGGAAGGGGAGTGTGTATATCTAGGGAGGGTTTATCAGTTAGAAGAGATTGCTCCCCAACTCTCTTCTCAAAATTTAATTGCTTTTTTTAAAAAGCAACATTGCAGAACCATTTTTCTTGCATTTGCTTATGTCCATGATATCATTTTTAAAAGTGCCAATGTAGCACTTTTTCTTTTGCCTACCTCCTGTTTTTCAAAACAGGACATTTACTCTGATGCGTCAAAGCATGTACAATGAGAGAAGCCACTCGTACCTTCACTTGTCTCTTCTGTTAATACAAAAAGTAGGGGCTCGTTATACAGGCAGTCCTTGATTTACAACTGTTTAGTGACCACTCAAAGTTGCAATGGCATCCAAAAGAGACTTTAGGACCATTTGTCACACTTACCACCATTGCAGCATCCCCATGGTCACGTGATCAAAATTCAGATGCTTGGCAACTGGCTCATAGTTATGATGGTTATTATGTCTCGGGATCATGTGATCTCCTGACAAGCAAAGTCAATGGGGAAGCCAGATTCACTTAACAACCGAGTTACTAACGTAAAAAAATGCAGTGATTCACTTAACAATTGTGGCAAGAAAGGTCACAAAATGGGGCAAAACTCACTGTCTCATTTAGCAATGGGAATTTTCGGCTCAATTGTGGTCCTAAGTAGAGGACTATTTATACGGCAATCATAATGATGTGCCTCCTGCTTCCTATTCTGGTTTCCATGACTTCACCAATGTGTCCCTAACTAAGTTTTCGGGATATTGGAGCTGCAGTGGAAGAAAATGTTTCAAGTATTGGAATGTCTTGTGATAAGGACTGAATGGGCTAATGTTTGTGTGACATTCACAACAGGTTTTGCTGCAACAGCATGGCAGGTAAATCTATCCATGATACAGTACAACTTGTTTCATTTGCCCTGGGGTGCAGTAAAGTCATGCGGGCATGATTTTAAATCTCTTTGATTAAATCGTCTGAGGGAATGACATCATCACTGCGCTTAAGCTTCTTCAGTTGTGTTTGCTCACAACATTGTCAAATCACAACACTTGGAGCCCCGTCTGTGAAGTAAGAATAAAACCATCCTAGAATATTGGGCAGGTTCAGCATTTTAAAGAACGCCAATGTTTATTTCTTCAGAGTATTCAGTAACCACAAGTTTCTTATTTAATTGTCAAAACTGAGATCTAGAAATTTGCTTAAAACTGAGAGAGAACAAAAAGCAGGATTCTTAGAAAGAAGATGGATCATACTGCTGCATCGGCATATTTCCGAATGACAAACAACCTCTCTTTTAGGATGCTGCCATCCATGTATATAATTTAGCCTTCTTTGCTAGCAATAGAGTAACAGACTCGGCTACATCTTTGGTAGTAAACATACCCATATTATTCATAGATAGATAGATAGATAGATAGATAGATAGATAGATAGATAGACAGAGACAGACAGACAGACAGACAGACAGATGAGAAAGATGGATGGGTAGACAGATGATAATGATAAAGATAGAAAGATAGAAAATAGAATAGAAGATAGACAGAGAGACAGATGATAGAAAGGTGGACAATAGATAGATAGACAGATAGATAGATAGATAGATAGACAGATAGACAGCAAACATAGATGAGAAAGATGGATGGGTAGACAGATGGTAATGATAAAGATAGAAAGATAGAGAATAGAATAGAAGATAGACAGATGATAGACAGATGATAGATTGACGATAGATAGATAGATAGATAGATAGATAGATAGATAGACAGACAGACAGACAGATATATAAAGACAGAGATAGAGATATACTACACACACACACAAACTATAGACAGACAGACAGATGAGAAAGATGGATGGGTAGACAGATGGTAATGATAAAGATAGAAAGATACAAAATAGAATAGAAAATAGATAGACAGACAGACAGATGATAGACAGATGGACGATAGATGATTGATAGATAGATAGATAGATAGATAGATAGATAGATAGATAGATAGATAGATGGATGGATGGATGGACAGATGGACAGATGGACAGATGGACAGACAGACAGACATGTTCATCAGGAATTTCTCTGGCAAATAGTCCTGGAGACATTCTTGAGTCTTTTTTGTTCTTAATGAACAATTATTATTTATTTATTTATTTATTAATTGACTTATATGCCCCTCTCCAAAAGGACTCAAGGCTTACAAAATAAAACACACAACAATAAATTAGTTAAAACCAGATTAAACAATCAAGCCGAATTAACACTAAAATTGCAGAGATAAAACTCTAAAAGACCACCCCACCCCAGGGTCACAGCCCGGATTGGTTAAACAACCAGGTCTTCAGGTCGCGACGGAAAGTGCGGAGGTCAGGGGCCAGGCGAAGCTCCAGGGAAGTTGATTCCACAGGTCAGGGCCGCAACAGAGTAGGCCGTCGTCGGGGACCGCCAGCCGGCACTGTCCGGCTGACGGACCCAAGGAGCCCCTGTCTGTGGGATCGTACAGGGCGGTTGGTGTTCGATGTCGGCAGCAGTCGCTCCCTTAAATAATAGGGACCCATGTCGTGAAGGACTTTGTATGTTAAGGATAGAACCTTGAACCTCACCCGGAGCAACCGGCAACCAATGCAAGCCACGCAGGAGGGGGCAACATGGGAGAACCGGGAACTCCCATCACCACCAGCTGCATTCTGCACCAGTTGCAATCTCGGATGGTGTGCAAGGGCAGTCCTAAATAGAGAGCGTTGCAGTAGTCGAGTCGCGAGGTAACAAGGGCATGAGTGACCGTGACGCAGGGCATCGCGGTCCAGAACGGGCTAAGCTGGCGAACCAGCCGGATCTGGGCAAAGCCCCCTGGTGGACGGCTCCCACCTGCTCCTCCAACCGGAGCCGTGCATCCAGGAGGACCCCAGATTCCTAGCCCTATCCACAGGGGCAGCACCACTCCCCTATGGTCAACGATGGACATTCCAAACTAGACCGCGATGCCGGTATGTACAGCCACTCAGTCTTGGCCGGGTTGAGTCGAAGCATATTTCCGCCCATCCAGATCCGTACCGCATCCAGACAGCGAGTCATCACGGAGAGGGCATCACTGATCTGGCCAGGGGTGGAGATATATAACTGTGTATCATCAGCATATTGATGATACCTCACCCCAAAACCACGAATGATCTCACCCAGCGGTTTCATGTAGATATTAAATAAAAGGGGAGAGAGGACGACCCTGAGGGACCCCACAAGTGAGTGTCCTCGGGGCCGATCTCTGCCCCCTGCTAACACCGATTAGCACGCCCAGCGAGGTAGGAGGAGAGCCACCGAAAAACAGTGCCCCCACCCCAACCCCACGAGGCGTGCAAAGGATACCATGGTCGATGGTATCGAAGCGCTGAGAGGTCTAACAGGACCAGGACAGAGGAAGAACCCCTGTCTCGCTCCCTCCAGAGATCATCCATCAGTGCGACCAATGCCGTCTCCGTGCTGAAACCAGACCGGAAGCCCGATTGGCACGGATCTAGGTAGTCCGTTTCATCCAGGAAAAGCGGAAATTGTCCGGCCACCACACAATTACTGAACAAGATAAACATTGTCTTTCTAGGGGAACATTTGAGGTATCCTAGATTTAGCATCAGGCTACCATTATCCTTTTCATTGTTAGACGAATGGGGCTGCCATGCTTCAAGTTCAAACCACTGTCATCTAGGGAATTCTGGGAGCTGAAGTCCACACATCTCAAAGTGGTTGAGGCTGAGGAGGTGTGCTTTCAACTGTGCATCATGAGTGAAGTTCTCCTGTTTCTTTTGTCCAGCTGGCAGGAGACAACGCACACTTCCCAGCTCCTTTCTATCAACAGTTTTTGACACCTGTGTTGGTGGCCTCAAGAAAGGGAGAAACAAAATGATGGGGCTGGCAGTGTTTGCAAAATGCCACTAGATACAGCTGCCGGGAGTTCAGGACTCACTGAGCATCTGAGATGCTTTAATTAGCTCTAATAGTGCCTCCCTGCTGTGCTGACACAGAAAACCTACATAATTACCAGCAGCTATTGGGAGACAGGTACAGTAATATGGTCCTAATTGAGTGTTTACTGAAGATACACAGGTAAAGAGGTGCGCATCCGCTAGGAAGGAAACCACGGAAATTTTTTTTAAAAAGTCTAATCTGAAAGCTAACTCTGCTACTTCTGTTTGCTGCCTTATCACATCCCGCAATTTGGCAGACACACAAAGCTCTGAATGTGTAAAGTAGTTTAATTGCACATTTGACATTTTGCAGTGGTGGAGAGAATGGTGAGAATATGAGAATGTGGGATCAGACCATCACAGAATGACTGGAATCCAGCAGGGTGATGACGAGGTCTCTGGAGAAAGAAATAGGAAAAAAACCCAGAAACCTTGCAGTGAATACTTGGTCTATGGGACTTCATGAAGTCTGATTGAGTTAACAAAGGGATACAGGAGAATTTTCTAAATTTATTTATTTATCCTTATGGATACTCTGTGTAATCCGTAGTGCGTTGCTATTCCACCCTTTTGGGGATGTTGCAATATAGCACTTATACAACCAACATATGATATGCATAAAACACATTATTTCAGGGAATATTACTTTCAAAAAAGTGTGTATCAGGAAAACTCTGGATGAGAACGTTTAAATGAGAAGCAAGAAAAACAATGTGGATATTTTTAAATGTATGAGTATGTATTATTGGCCCAGGCAATATACAATTCTTTATAACAGATTCACACATACACACCCCTTTTGGCCAAATTTGCAAGCAATGCGACAATGGAGCAGAAACAGCTGATGTTGGAAAAATGGGAATCTGATTGGAACAAAAGGCTTGACTACTGCAGAGTGCTCTTGGGGTAGCCACCCTTGAAGAATCCAGAGGTCAAACTTGTCACAAAGCATAGCTGCTAGGCTAGTGACTGATGAAAATATAAAAATTGTATATTGCCTGGGCCAAATGATACATACCATTAACATTTGGTTGCTGCTTTAAGATGCAGTTATCATGACCCATGAGTGACTATGGGTAATTTCTAGTTTAGTTTGCACTCAGTATTCCCAGTCAAAGTAACAGACATAACAGCATGTACAGTACTAATAGAAGAGAATATATGTATCTCAGGGTTGAATTGTGGAGTCCTTAATACTCTTTGAGCTTGGCTGTTTGCTTGCGGACATTTTATTAGCCAATGAGGTAACATCATCAATGGTAGTAAGTGTGGAGTTTGCTCCCTGTTCATATATAGTAGCTTGCCTTGCCAGTGTTGGTGTGGGAATGGTTTTGTTCTTCCCTAATTAGGATATTGTTTTCTGCTTGATTCTTTGTCTGGTGTTAATCCCCATTTAACTGAACATCACTGTCGAATAATGAAATATCTGCAAGCAAACAACCACCAAGGACTCCATCACAGCATGTGTACACAACAGGAGCAGACTAGAGATGGAAAATAGGATGCCACTAATCCTTCCTTTCTTCTGCACCATTAAAGAAATAATTTGTTGGACAGGGAAGATGTAACCAACATCTTTAACATTTTAAAATATTTAAGACCTGACTATGAGATTTCCTGTTCCATTGCCTGATTGCTAAAATCAGCTGAAGAAGTCCTATTTCCTGTCTCGGGCTCATCTCTCATATATGAGCATATAAATGAAGGTCTTCTGCTTTGGTCTCAGGCAATTCTGCAGGAATTGTGTCTGGCCTGCATTTAACATTTAATTGTATACATTGTTTTTGTTAAGTTTGCATGAAGAGTCAGACACGAAGAGCTTCAGTGAAGAGTTTATTAAGTGACTACAGCTCGAATGGACCCGACTTGGCTGGGCTACGGCTGCTTCTTATAGCCAGCAGCCGTAGTTGCCACCCAATGGGAGTGCAGGGTTTTTCCCGCACTATTTAAACCAATACCATTTAACATTTTACAAGAACAGTTCAAAATAAACCAATAACATTTAAACCTACATACATAACACCCCTCCCCACTAGGTTCAGTCCATACCAAACCCCAACCTATCTAATGTATTCTTTTAAATAGGTGGGCTCTTGCATGTACGTTGAGACCTTCGTGGTTCAGAAGTTTTTACATTCTCACCCAGTGAGAGGAAATGTGTCTGCTGACATTTCCCCATTGGGACTCCCTGTGAAAGAAGACCCTGTTTGACTCTAAGGATGGATTTTGGCATTGTGACAGGTTTTGGGATGGTTCCTATCGTAATGGCTCGTTACACATGGGGTTGATTCTTGCTTGCTGATTTTCCTCCTGTTCCTCCCCTTCCCCCCTAAAATTGACATCAGGTGAGGGAACTAGAGAGAGACAAGGGCAATGTTCCTGAGAGAACCTGGATCTAAGTTGATCAATGTGCCTGCTCCAGAGGAGTCCATCCTCTGTTTGTACCCTGTAAGAACGAGGGCCTGTGATCTGAGTTATCTCAGCAGGAGTCCACAAAGGTTCACCTATGAGGTTCTTAGCATAAACAGAATCACCCACACTGAATGTGCGAACTTTGGAAGTGGAATCCAGTGGTGCGTTGGGTGCGTAAGTGGGATGAAGGTGGTCAAGGGAAGACCTAAGTATCCTACCCATCAACAACTCTGCTGGGGATAAGTTATTAGATGGGTTAGGAGTGATGCTGAACACTAAGAAGTTTTTCAACCTTCTCAGTGATGTCCCCAGGACCCAGTTGCTGAAGCTTCTCTTTGGTAAAACGTACCATGCGTTCAGCCCGGCCGTTAGTCGAAGGGTGCCCAGGGGCAGTAAGGGCATGTCTGATACTCTGTTGTGCTAGATAGGATTCAAAGAGGTTAGATGTAAATTGAGGGCCATTGTCAGAGACAAGAACATCAGGTAACCCGTGGGTTACAAACAGTTTTCTGAGCTGCTTGATGACAGCAGCAGTTGTGGTGGATGTCATGGGAAACACCTCTAGCCATTTGGAATATGCATCTACTATAATAAGAAAGGTGTGCCCTCTAGTAGGACCTGCAAAATCAATGTGAATCCTAGACCATGGGCCCCTAGGACATTCCCATTCCTGTGTGGGGGCGTGAGATGGGGCAGGCCTGACTACCTGGCAATTGGGACAAGATGCAACCCAGTTTTCAACCATTTTGTCAATACCTGGTCACCATATATAACTCCTGGCCAATCCCTTCATCCTTACAATACCAGGATGACCCTCATGTAACATTTCCAAAACCTCTCTTTGCAGTTTTGCAGGAATAACCACCCTGTTACCCCACAAAATACATCCTCTTAATACAGATAATTCAGTTTGCCTGGATTTAAAAGGTTGGGCCAGGTGAGGTAGATCTTGAAGAGGCCAACCTTTCTTAATCCAGCCTATAACAGGAGCCAACACAGTGTCTTTGGCAGTCTCTCTGGCAATTTCAGCAGCATGAACTGGAAGCTTGGCAACAGTTTCTAGGAAAAGGTGTGTGTTTCAGGTTCAAGGTCCTCCTTGTGGCAAGGAAGTGGGCAACGACTTAGTGCATC
The DNA here is from genome assembly GCA_009733165.1 of Naja naja. Lineage (NCBI taxonomy): Eukaryota > Metazoa > Chordata > Lepidosauria > Squamata > Elapidae > Naja > Naja naja. The sequence continues at coordinate 12,049 of SOZL01000515.1, read as the reverse complement.
AGCATGTTCAATGTCCTTGCCAGGCTTGTGAATCAGTTTGTATGAATAAGCTGCAAGAAATTCAGTCCACCTCAGCATTCTTGGTGACAGGATAGTAGGTGTAGGCTTGTCTCCTGCCACAATGCCTAACAAAGGTTTGTGATCTGTAACAATGGTAAATGTTCTGCCATACAGATATTCATGAAATTTCTTAACAGCTCCAACAACTGCCAATGCCTCTTTGTCCAATTGGCTGTAATTCCTCTCTGCTTTCGTCAAAGTGCGAGAGTAAAATGCAATAGGGGCTTCTCTCCCACTGGGAAGCCTGTGGCTCAAAAAACGCCCCCCCACTCCAAAAGGGGATGCATCACAAGTCAGTACAACAGGCAAATTCTCAGAGAACTGTATCAGTACAGCATCAGACGGGATTAGTTTCTTAATACTGTTAAATGCTGATTGTTCCTTCCTGCCCCAGACCCAAACAGACTTTTTATCAAGTAATCTGTGCAATGGTGCAGCAATGGTTGCCTTTTGAGGTAGAAACATGTGATAAAAGTTAATAAGTCCAAGAAAATCTTGCAAATCAGTTTTGCATTTAGGTCTAGGGGCTTCTTTGATTGCTTTAACATTGGCATCAGTAGGGTGGATGCCATGCTTGTCAATCATGTAGCCCAGGAACTCAACCCTGTCAGTCTTAAGTGTGCATTTTTCTTCCTTGACTTTTAACCCCGCTTTCCTGAATCTGGTAAGGACTTCTCTGAGTCTTTCTTGTAGCTGAGTGTCATTTTCAGCAGAGATTAACACATCATCAAAGTAAGGCACTACCCTGGCAGTCCTTGGAGCATTCTTTCCATAAGGCTTTGAAAGATGCCTGGTGCCACGCTTACTCCAAATTGTAACCTTTACATTTGAAGGCACCTCTATGAGTCACAATGGTTTGGGCCTCTGCAGTGGCATCATCAACTGTTAGTTGTTGATATGCCTGGGCCAGATCCAATTTGGCAAAGACTGTACCCCTGCCAAGTGAATGTAACAGATGATGCACAACTGGAACTGGATATGCTCTGCTGCAGCATGGTTCAGTGTCCCCTTATAGTCTCCACAGATTCTTACTGACCCATCAGCCTTGACTGGTGTGACTATGGGTGTCTCCCATCTGGAGTGGTCAGTGGGCTCTAAAACCCCTTGAGCTATTAATTTGTCTAATTGTGCATCAATTTTTCCTTTAAAGCAAATGGAACCCTCCTGGGCTTTAAACGAATTGGGGCACCTTGGGATCTAGGTTGAAAGTGATAGGTCCCCATATACTTGTCCAATCCTTCGCTGAAGACCTCTGGAAACTCAGACTTCAAGGCCTCCTCCCATTCAGAGTTGCTCACGTGATTGATGCCAGTCACCTCGATGCCTAGTGGATTGAACCACTCAAGTCCCAGCAAGCTTGGGCGATCCTTGTCCACGATGGTCAGGGGCAAATGTTTGGTGTGGCCTTTAAACTTCACGTTGAAATCTCTTGTTCCAACTACTGGAATCTTGTTCCCTTGGTAGTCTTTAAGAGTCAGTGCTTGCTTCTGGAAATGTTTCTTCTGAATGTTGGGAAGTAGCCTGTGAATAGTGTCCCATGACACCATAGATAAATAGGAGCCTGAGTCCACTTCCATTTGGCAAGGCCTTCCTTCAATGAATACCTTCACATGTACTTTTCTGCTTCTCAAAAGTGAAGAATGACCAATGGTGATTGGTTGATGAGTTTTATTCTTTCCATTTGCTTCTGAGTTGCCCCATCTTTTCAATGAAATTGTTGGGCTTAAATTCCTTCTCAGGGAATTTCTTCCTACTAGGTGGAGTTCTGGATGATTTGCAGACTCTTGCTAGGTGACCCTTTCTCTCACAGCGTAGGCAGATGGTGTCTAAAACTTGCATTCAGTGTGGGGTGCCCCCACAGCCTCTGCAATAAAATTCTTGCCTCTTTTTCCAGGGTCCTTCCTTTTCTTCTCCATTCTGAGTCTATAAATTCCTTCCTCCACCTCACTGCAATCTGAATCAGAGTCTATTTGCTTGCAATGGGTTGTTGTGGATTTTTCCACATCAGAATGGCTTGAGGCCTTGTTAATCTTTTCATGGCGCTGCTGAGGACTTGGTGGCTTCCGTGAAACAGCTTCCTCTATGGCCTCCTTAAACATGATCTTAGGTTTCATTAGTAGTTTGCTCTGTAAGACCTTATCTTTGAGGCCTAGAACTAACCGATCACATGGCCTCTTCTAAGTTGGTAAAGTCACAAGCACCCCCAATGTCCCTTAAACTTGCCGAAGTCATTAACATTTTCACTTTCCCCTTGATCCCGACAGTAAAACTCGTGTCTCTTAATGAGGCACGATACTTGTGGGGCGTAATGGGCTCTTAAAAGCTTTTCCAAATCAGGCCATTCCATTACCTTCAAGTCTGCAGCTCCCGCCAACGCCTTCGCCATCTTGAAGACTGCCGGACTGCAGTGCGTGAGAAATACCGCCCTCTTCCGCTTCTCGGGGATATTGGCGAGGTCGTTTCCTTCCAAGTACATCTGGAAGCGATCCGCATATGATTCCCAGTCTTCCGCCGCCGGATCGAACGGGGCTGGGGGGGTGTTCAGTGCAGCCATCTTGCTCTTCTGCTTGTCTTCCGCGTTGTCTCTTCTTCAGGGCAATCCCACCTTTGTCACCAGTGTTAAGTTTGCATGAAGAGTCAGATGCGAAGAGCTTCAGTGAAGAGTTTATTAAGTGACTACAGCTCGAATGGACCCAACTTGGCTGGGCTATGGCTGCTTCTTATAGCCAGCAGCCGTAGTTGCCAGCCAATGGGAGTGCAGGGTTTTTCCCGCACTATTTAAACCAATCCCATTTGACATTTTACAAGAACAGTTCAAAATAAACCAATAACATTTAAACCTACATACATAACAGTTTTTGTTTTTAAGATGGTGATAACTACCTTCTGTATTCACCAGAAGAGAGAGGCAAAGTATAAATCTTATACTGTAAGTAGAGGTGACTCTTTATTAGTTCATCTATGAACCTGAAATTTAATTAGTTCCTACTTGATTAGGCTTCAGAAAATGACTTAAAATAGAATTGTTTAAGGAAGACTTTAGTTCTTAAACAATGCAATTTTTTTATCTTTAGTTAGTTACTTTTATGATTCTTGTTTTATGTTTATTTACATGATTGCTTACATACCATATTATGTTGCCGTTATAGTGACATGATTGCAACCTGCTGAGAATCCCTAGTCAGTAAAAATAAATTGAAGAAACAAAGAAATATTTTCTTCTCATCGCATCTCTTTATGGGACTTCCTCTTACTGATCTATTTATTTCTGCTTTGCATCCTTCTTTATTTTCACTGGATGGAAAAGCCTTTGTTCCCCTCCACATTTTATTATCTTTGCTCACATTGCAAATGTCTATCTTACCCAATTTTGGGGGATACCAAGATATCATTTTTCCCCATCCCCAAATAATTATTTAGAACAGTGATTCTCAACCTCAGCAAGATATATGGACTTTTACTCCCAGAATTCCCAAACCAGCATGCTGACTGATGAATTCTGGAAGTCCAACTTATTAAAATTTCCAAGGTTGGGAAACGCTGCTAGCATATGGCTTTCTGACTCCATGCTCAGAAGTAGAAATCTAAGACAGCTCTTTCATTTCATCTGAAGAACATACATTCTTATGAACCCATAAGAAGGCCAAGACCTCCAGAAGTTCTTGAACAAATATTCAATGATTTAATAAGCCTAAGATATTGACTATAATGAGTGGGGATAATGGGACGTGAAAAATCATCACTACCATAGATTTTTCATTCCTGATCCAGTTAGAAGTCTGTAGAGTAGTGTGTATGCAGAACAGTTCTGTGAAAGGGCAAGAAAAGGACCAGGTATGGTACTTTTTAAGGATGTATCCTCAAAATAATTGCATATCAGAAGCAAGAAAGAGGTATCAATAAGCTTCATTAGTTGCAGGGCAGGACTTTTTTTTAAAATTACATTTATATGCCGCCCTTCTCCAAAGACTCAGGGTGGCTTACAATTTTTGGGATACAACCCAATGCGCTCAGCAATAGCCTTCATTCCATTGTATATGCCTGCTTATTACTAAGCGGCATTTTTACAAAGTCAGCTTATTGCCCCCAACAATCTTGGGTCCTCAAATTACCTACCCCAAGAGGATGGAAGGCTGAGTCAACCTTGAGCCTGGTGGGATTCGAGCCTGCACTATTTGCAGGCAGCTGGAACTTAACTGCTAGACATTTAACAGCCTGCGCCACCAAGGCTCATTGTCTTTGCTCCCCCACCCCCCATGACAGCACAATCAATATAATTTATGCAAACATTTCAGAAGAAGTCTTCAGATGTATTCTGGTTTCCATCATCTCTGCAGGTCATCCAATTCAACATGCCTTGGTCCAAAATGTAGCTTATTTGGACAGAAAACAGCATCCACAAATCTGCAAATAAAATTAAGTACTATGGTCAAGTTAAACTAATGTCAAGCTGAATCAGAGTGTGCATTAATTCTGTTTAAAAAAAATGTGGAAGAAGGTCACGCTATTCTGTTGATGAATCCATTCCCCTCTTCTCCCATATTTTATTCCTTGGCACACCACTGCTGCCACACCGTCACACAATCTCACACCCTGACTTGAGAGCTACCTTTATCTGTCTTTTTCATTACAAGTGATCCCCTGATCTTATCTAGCTGCCTATGACTCCAGCTGATCATTATTAAAAGGGATATGATGGTGCAAAGGGTTTGCGCTGTTTCAAATGTATGCAGATAGTTTTTAAAATGGGAACAAAGACTGAAGCAGATTAGTTTAGCACCCCTCCAAAATTCCAGATGGAATCCATATCCAGAGCAACAAAGATGATCAGGGGACTGGATGCTAAAACATACAATGAATGGTTGCAGGAATTGGGAATGTTGACTCTAGTTTAATGACAATGGGTGACATGATAGCAGTGTTCCAATATCTAAGGGGTTGCCACAAAGAAGAGGAGGGGTTTCAACCTATTTTCCAAAGCACCTGAAGGCAGGACAAGAAGCAATGGATGGAAGCTAATCAAGGAGAGAACCAATCTAGAACTAAGAAGAAATTTCCTGACAGTTAGGACAATCAGTGGAACAACTTGCCTCCAGAAGTTGTGGATGATCCAACACTGGAAGAAGAGATTGGACAACAATTTTCTGAAGTGTAGTAGGGTTTCCTGCTTGAGCAGAAGGTTGAAGACTTTGTCATTCTGTTATATCACCTCTTTCCCCATCATTCTGTTTCATTCTTATCACCCTCTTCACTGAACAAAACTGAAGAATATAAACCAGAGTGTACAGAGGTAGTATTCATCCGGTTTGGACCGGTTCTGGTGTACTGGTAGTGAAAATTTTGACTGCTTTGGAGAACTGGCAAATACCACCTCTGGCTGGCCCTGCCCCCCTGCCCCCGCTCTTACCTCTCACCTCTCCTATATTCTGTTGTTTATTAGCTCAGCTGATTCGCAGCAGAACAGATTGCCATGCCTCAGCTGAGCTAAGAAACAGTTGTAGGTTAGTCTTAGACTCATTTGCATTTGGTGCGCCTCAGCTGAGCTTTCAGAAAAGCATGTCTGTGCTAGATCGGTCTTAGACTCATTTGCACGCCTGCGAATCACGCGTTTGGCGCGTCTCAGCGGAGGTAAGAAACAGCTACAGGTTGGTCTTAGACTAGTGAAGCGCATGCTCCTAGAACCAGTAGGAAAAAATTGGAAACCCATCTCCGATATAAACAGCTCAGCATTTAGGACAATAGATGAAGTTCATCCGAGATTATTCAAACATGGAGGGAATATATTTGGTGATTGCAATCCATGTTCCTTGAGGAAGTATAAAGTATGTTTATTTCCCTCTTCTTGTTTTGTGTTCTAAACAATCCTATAGCATTGGTTAGAATCAGAGCGGTGGGAAAGAGCAGATTAATCAGGAGTATTTTCTGCTTAATTGCAACACTTTACATCTGAAATTTGTTTCATCCCATTTATGAAGAAATTTTCAAGTGCCTGGAAGTTCACATGAAAAAGTAACTCGCCATGCTAATTTAGGATCACAAACATGAATATATAGAAACTCAGTTTTAATTGTTCAGCACTTATTGCCCTGTCAGCTTAGAGATAAAGCTATCTGTTTCACTTTCTCTGAAATTTGAGGCTTGGACATTTTGGCTACTCTTTTTTGTGACAGTAGTCATTTTTGGTGGTCAAAAGTCACTCAATAATCTTCCTGGTTGAGTGGGACCACCATTTGAGTCATGTTCTTCTTGACACTGTCTCTATGACATCACACAGACCGTCCTTTAAAATATGTGCCCTTGTGTGAAGTCTCCCTTTTCTTCACTCTTGGTTGATTCCTCCTTCTAGCTAAATCTGTTTTGTTCAGGAGCCATCAGATACCTATTTCTGCCACCTTGGTAGATGCCTTCCCCCTTCCTTTTCTGTGACTTTCATTTGACTTGCAAATGTGAGTCTCCTCCACAGCTGTTGTAGCAAAGGTCTGGGTGCCTGTCAGCCAGGCTGAAATCCCTCTGCAGGCTTTCCTGGGGTGGCTGTCACTTGACAGGCCACCTCACTCCCCTTTCTGGTGGTTCTTGCATGTCCTTTCTCCTTCTGACAGACAGGTGCAGCCAGGTTTAACGGAGATGCATCCCCATAAAAGGAAGGCTGGAGACCCATAACCATCCTCTTTCATCTTAGGAGGGGCACAGCTCTCTTGCTCTGCGCTCCTCAGCAGTTTGTCCCAGAATAATCGCACTGTTCTGAAGGGAAACAACTCTGGATCTCGCTTGAGTATCATCTCCTGGCCCAAGGATACAAACCATTTTAGGACCAATGGCAGACAGAGGACACGTACATGCATAAGACTGAACTAAATTGGCCAACATTATTCCTCAACTCTTAGCTCCCACCTTGGTTTGTTTTGACTGTATTTCAAGGAGAAGGGGTGAAATGTAATTCTTTCTAGAGGCAGAAGGAAGAGAATCAGAGCGGCTGCCATTTTGTTTCTCACATGTACTTTTTGCATGTGAAGAGCATGCAAAATGTTGAGTTGGTCTTTCTGTAGTTCATTTGAGAGAGGCAGAGTTAAATAAGTCTCCAAAGAAATGGCAAAGATAACATTGTGATTATATAATATGAAATCATGGTATGTTGAAGTCCAGAACAATTATATTTTACATTTTTCATTATACGACCTCCCTATCTTCAAACAGCTCCCTATTCACATGTGTATATTGGGTTATTGCCATTTTATACCCCTTAGGTGAGTTGATGTGACAATAAGAGAGAAAAAAATAAACATATAACCTAATAATCCATCAGTGATTTATTTCATTCATGATTTCAAAATCAACTATGAATATGACTATAACTTTTAAGAGGCATACTATTATATAAAGCTATATAGTGCTAAAATGACTGTGATGAACAAGGTGCAGAAATGTAGGTAGTGTTAAGTTTGCATGAAGAGACAGACGCGGAGTGCTTCAAGCTCTTTGTTTATTAGTGACTACAGCTCAGAACAAACCTGTTAAGTTTGCATGAAGAGTCAGACGCGAAGAGCTTCAGTGAAGAGTTTATTAGTGACTACAGCTCAAATGGACCCATCTTGGCTGGGCTACGGCTGCTACTTATAGCCAGCAGCCGCAGTTGCCAGCCAATCAGAGTGCAGGTTTTTCCCGCACTTTTCAAACCAATCATATTTAACATTTTACAAGAACAATTCAAACTAAACCAATGACATTCAAACCTACATACATAACACCCCTCCCCACTTGGTTCAGTCCATACCAAACCCCAACCTATCTAATGTATTCTTTTAAATAGGTGGGGCTCTTATGTGTATGTTGAGACCTTCGTGGTTCAGAAGTTTAACATTCTCACCCAGTGAGAGGAAATGTGTCTGCTGACATTTCCCCACTGGGACTTCCTGTGAAAGAAGACCCTGTTTGATTGTTAGAATCTGGTCTCTCCTCCCAACCCATCTCCATTCCAATGTCAGCACCCAAGTCAAGTAGTGATGTACAATCTTCCACTTCTAAGGATGGATTTTGGCATTGTGACAGGTTTTGGAATGGTTCCTGTCATAATGGCTCGTTACACATGGGATGGATTCTTGCTTGCTGATTATCCTCCTGCTCCTCCCCTTCCCCCCTAGAATTGACATCAGGTGAGGGAACTAGAGAGGAACAAGTGCGATGTTCCTGAGAAAACCTGGATCTAAGTTGATCAATGTGCCTGCTCCAGAGGAGTCCATCCTCTGTTTGCACCCTGTAAGAACGAGGGCCTGTGATTTGAGTTATCTCAGCAGGAATCCACAAAGGTTCACCCATAAGGTTCTTAGCATAAACAGAATCACCCACACTGAATGTGCGAACTTTGGAAGTGGAATCTAGTGGTGTGTTGGGTGCGTAAGTGGGATGAAGGCGGTCAAGGGAAGACCTAAGTTTCCTACCCATCAACAACTCTGCTGGGGATAAGTTATTAGATGGGTTAGGAGTGATGTGCTGAACACTAAGAAGTTTTCAACTTTCTCAGTGATGTCCCCAGGACCCAGTTGCTGAAGTTTCTCCTTGGTAAACGTACCATGCATTCAGCCCGGCCGTTAGCGAAGGGTGCCCAGGGGCAGTGAGGGCATGTCTGATACCCTGTTGTGCTAAATAGGATTCAAAAAGGTTGGATGTAAATTGAGGCCATTGTCAGAGACAAGAACATCAGGTAACCCTGGGTTACAAAAGGTTTGAGCTGCTTGATGACAGCATCAGTTGTGGTGGATGCCATAGGGATGACCCTAGCCATTTGGATATGCATCTACTATAATAAGAAAGGTGTGCCCTCTGGTAGGGCCTGCAAAATCAATGTGAATCCTAGACCATGGGCCCCTAGGACATTCCCATTCCTGTTTGGGGGGAGAGGTGGGGCAGGCCTGACTACCTGACAGTTGGGACAAGATGCAACCCAGTTTTCAACCATTTTGTCAATACCTGGCCACCATACATAACTCCTGGCCAATCCCTTCATCCTTACAATACCAGGATGACCCTCATGTAACATTTCCAAAACCTCTCTTTGCAGTTTTGCAGGAATAACCACCTTGTTACCCCACAAAATACATCCTCTTAATACAGATAATTCAGTTTGCCTGGATTTAAAAGGTTGGGCCAGGTGAGGTAGATCTTGAAGAGGCCAACCTTTCTTAATCAGCCTATAACAGGAGCCAATAAAGTGTCTTTGGCAGTCTCTCTGGCAATTTCAGCAGCATGAACTGGAAGCTTGGCAACAGTTTCTAGGAAAAAGGTGTGTGTTTCAGGTTCCAAGTCCTCCTTGTTGTAAGAAAGTGGGCAACGACTCAGTGCATCAGCATGTCCAATGTCCTTGCCAGGCTTGTGGATAAGTTTGTATGAATAAGCAGCAGAAATTCAGTCCACCTCAGCATTCTTGGTGACAGGATAGTAGGTGTAGGTTTGTCTCTGCCACAATGCTAACAAAGGTTTGTGATCTGTAACAATGTAAATGTTCTCCCATACAAATATTCATGAAATTTCTTGACAGCTGCAACAATTGCCAATGCTTCCTTGTCCAATTGGCTGTAATTCCTCTCTGCTGGTCAAAGTGCAGAGTAAAATGCAATAGGGGCTTCTCTCCGCTGGGAAGCCTGTGGCTCAAACCCCCACTCCAAAGGGGATGCATCACAAGTCAGTACAACAGGCAAATTCTCAGAGAACTGTATCAGTACAGCATCAGACGTGATTAGTCTTTTAATACTGTTAAATGCTGATTGTTCCTTCCTCCCCCAGACCCAAACAGACTTTTGTCAAGTAATCTGTGCAATGGTTCTGCAATGGTTGCCTTCTGAGGTAGGAACATGTGATAAAAGTTAATGAGTCCAAGGAAGGCTTGCAAATCTGTTTTGCATTTAGGTCTAGGGGCTTCTTTGATTGCTTGAACCTTGGCATCTGTAGGGTGGATGCCATGCTTGTCAATCATGTAACAAGAACTCAACCTTGTCAGTCCTAAGAGTGCATTTTTCTTCCTTGACTTTTAACCCGCTTTCCTGAATCTGGTAAGGACTTCTCTGAGTCTCTCTTGTAACTGAGTGTCATTTTCAGCAGAGATTAACACATCATCAAAGTAAGGCACTACCCCTGGCAGTCCTTGGAGCATTCTTTCCATAAGGCTTTGAAGATGCCTGGTGCCACTTACTCAAACTGTAACCTTTTCCATTTGAAGGCACCTCTATGAGTCACAATGGTTTGGGCCTCTGCAGTGGCATCATCAACTGTTAGTTGTTGATATGCCTGGGCCAGATCCAATTTGGCAGACTGTACCCCTGCCAAGTGAATGTAACAGATGATGCACCACTGGAACTGGGTATGTGCTCTGCTGCAGTGCATGGTTCAGTGTCCCCTTATAGTCCTCACAGATTCTTACTGACCCATCAGTCTTGACTGGTGTGACTATGGGTGTCTCCATCACCAGTGGTCAGTGGGCTCTAAAACTCCTTGAGCTATTAGTTTATCTAATGTGCATCAATTTTTCCTTTAAAGCAAATGGGACCCTTCTGGGCTTTAAACGAATTGGGGGCACCTTGGGATCTAGGTTGAAAGTGATAGGGGTCCCCATATACTTGCCCAATCCTTCGCTGAAGACCTCTGGAAACTCAGACTTCAAGGCCTCCTCCCATTCAGAGTTGCTCGTGATTGATGCCAGTCACCTCGATGCCTAGTGGATTGAACCACTCAAGTCCCAGCAAGCTTGGGCGTATCCTTGTCCATGATGGTCAGGGGCAAGTTTGGTGTGGCCTTTGAACTTCACGTTGAATTCTCTTGTTCCAACTACTGGAATCTTGTTCCTTGGTAGTCTTTAAGAGTCAGTGCTTGCTTCTGGAAATGTTTCTTCTGAATGTTGGGAGTAGCCTGTGAATAGTGTCCCATGACACCATAGATAAATAGGAGCCTGAGTCCACTTCCATTTGGCAGGGCCTTCCTTCAATGAGTACCTTCATGTACTTTTCTGCTTCTTAAGGTTGAAGAATGACCAATGGTGACTGTTTGATGAGTTTCATTCTTCCCATTTGCTTCTGAGTTGCTCCCATTTTCTCACTGAAGTTGTTGGGCTTGAAATCTTTGTCAGGAAACTTTCTTCTGTGTGGTGGAGTTCTGGATGATTTGCAGACTCTTGCTAAGTGACCTCTTTTTTCAAGCAGGCAGATGGTATCAAAAAACTTGCATTCAGTGCGGGGGTGGCCCCCCCACAACCTCTGCAATAAAAGTCTTGCCTTTTTCTTCCCAGGTCTTTCTTTTTCCTTTCCATTCTGAGTCTAAAAATTCCTTCCTCCACCTCACTGCAGTCTGACTCAGAATCTATTTGCTTGCAATGAGTTGTTGTGGACTTTTCCACATCAGGATGGCTTGAGGCCTTGTTAATTTTCTTCATGGCTGCTGCTCAGGACTTAGTGGCTTCTGCTGAGGAAGCCTCTTCTATGGCTCCTTTCAATGTGATCTTAGGTTTTAATAACAATTTGCTCTGAAGCACCTTGTCTTTGAGGCCTAGAACAAATCGATCGCGCATCCTCAAGTTGTTAAACTCGCATGCACCCCAATGTCTCTTAAACTTGCCACGAAGTCGTTAGCGTTTTGCTTTCCCCTGATCCCGACAATAAAACTTCGTGTCTCTTAATGAGGCACGATACTTGTGGGGCGTAATGGGCTCTTAAAAGCTTTTCTAAATCAGGCCATTCCATTACCTTCACGTCTGCAGCTCCGCCAATGCCGCCATCTTGAAGACTGCGGACGCGAATGCGTGGAAAAGACGCCCTCTTCGCTTCTCGGGAGATGTCGGTAGACGTTTCCTTCAAATACATTTGGGCGATCCGCGATTGATGTCTTCACGCTGGGTCGAGGGCGGGGTGGGGTGTTCAGCGACCATCTCGCTCTGCTGCTTGTTTTCCGCGTCATCTTCTCTTCAGGGGAATCCCATCCTGTCGCCAGTGTTAAGTTTGCATGAAGG
>SOZL01000514.1:0-43196 GCA_009733165.1 Naja naja | reverse complement strand
TGTACTCAATGACCCACGGGAACTAGAAGAGCTGAGGTCATTTATTGATAAAAATTTGGAACGTGGTTTTATACAACCTGCTAGGCCCGAGTAGCGGCCCCAGTATTGTTCCGTGAGAAGAAAGATGGCTCCTTGCGTCTCTGCGTGATACAGGAACCTGAACGCCATTTCGGTGGAAAAATGGTACCCCTCCCCCTTATGAAGGACATGTTGGCCCACTTGGCCAAAGGGAAAATTTTCACGAAACTTGATTTGAAAGAAGCTTACTACCGAGTTCGAATTAAGGAAGGAGATGAATGGAAAACTGCTTTAACTGTCCAATGGGTGTTTCCAATTCAACGTTCTTCCTTTGGCCTACAGGGGGCTCCTGCAGTCTTCATGCAAATGATAAATCAGGTGTTGCATGAACATCTATACAAGGGGGTGTTGGTTTACCTTGATGACATCTTATCTATACGGAGACTCGTGATGAGCATGTGAAACTAGTGCGTTCAGTTCTGGAAAACTCCGAGCTGCTGAACTGTACGCGAAGCTGTCCAAGTGTGAATTCCACCAAGAGAAAATTGACTATTTGGGCTATCGAATATCGCATGAGGGCATAGAAATGGATCCAGGGAAAGTCCGAGCCGTGTTGGAATGGGCCCCTCCCCGCACTAGGAAACAATTGCAGAGTTTTGGGATTTGCTAATTTTTACCGTCAGTTCATCCCTGCGTTTGCGAAGATTGCCATGCCTATAACAAATCTCCTAAAGACAAAGGGGGAGGGGAAACCAAAGCCTAGTAAACCCTTAGAGTGGTCCATGGAATGCCAAGCTGCTTTTGAGAAGCTAAAGCGACTATTTGCTGCGGAGCCTGTGCTCAAACATCCGAATATGGATGCCCCTTTTGTAATTCAAGCAGATGCGAGTGATGTAGCAGTGGGGCGGTCTTACTACAAGTAAATGATGGGGGGACTTTGCAACCATGCGCATATACTTCCCGTAAATTAACTGAGACTGAAAGACGATGGGCCATCTGGGAAAAGAAGCTTTTGCAGTTCGCTGGGCTCTGTTAACCTGGAGGCATTTCCTAGAAGGGGCAAAACACCCTTTGAGGGGTGGAAAGATCATAAAAATTTGGAGGTTCTGAAAACGCTCGAAGATTGTCTCCAAGCAAATTCGCTGGGCGCAGGATTTTAAACGCTTTAATTTCTCATTGAAGTACATTCCAGGGGGGAAAAACTTCATGGCCGATGCTTTGTCCAGATTACCTCAATATGATAGTGCCGCCAAGAAGTGGTCCGGCCCGTCATCCCCACTAAACAGTTGGCGGCTCCAGTAGTTACCCGAGCCCAGAAAAAGAAAGGAAACGATTATCAAACGATTTATCTACCCAATTGAAAGAAGCTTTGAAACTTGATGATTGGTTCCTAGCCCACTCAAATAACTGTACGGTGAGAGATGGATTGGCATGGGTAGGGGCAAAATATATGTGCCAGAGAAGTTGAGAAACCAAGTCTTACAACAAGCTCATGACTCTAAAGCTGCAGGGCACGGGTTCGTGAAAACCTTACATTTGGTTAAGAGGCAATTTTGGTGGCCTACCCTGAAGAAGGACATTGAGACTTATGTGGCCAGTTGTCCTATTTGTGCCTCGGCTAACGGCCTCCTGGAAAACCAGCAGGCTTACTACAAAATGTGGCTAGACCAACTGCTCCGTGGAGAGAAATTTCTATGGATTTTATAGTGGAATTACCTGAAAGTGGGGAAATACAGTTATTTGGGTAGTAACTGATTTGTTTTCCAAGCAGGTGCATTTCATACCGTGTGCGAAGATCCCATCTGCTAAAACATTGGCTAAATTGTTTATTTTACACATTTACAGGTTACATGGGGTTCCCGAACGCATAATCTCAGACAGGGTGTCCAATTCACTTCAAACTTTGGATGGAATTCCTGAAGTTATTGGGCTCCGCCCAGAGCTTAAGCTCCGCCCACCATCCACAGACCAATGGGGCATGTGAGAGGACTAATTCGGTATTGGAGCAGTATCTTAGATGCTATATAAATTATCAACAAGATGATTGGACTGACCTACTACCATTTGCTGAGGTGGCATATAACAATTGATACATAGTAGTACTGGGTTTACTCCATTTAAAGTGGCTTGGGGCAAGATTTTGTACCCATACCCGAACTTCCACAGGAGAAACCTAACATTCAGTCCCTGGATGAGTGGATAACCCAGCTGCAGCTTAACTGGCCAGTTGTCCGCAAGGCGTTGGATGATGCTCATCAAGCTCATAAGAAATTTGCAGATAAAAGAGATCTCCTGAAAAATCATATCAGGTAGGGGATAAAGTGTTTCTGTCCACTAGATATCTGAAAACTACACAAAAATCAAAGAAACTTGGTCCTAAATATGTTGGACCTTTCCGATTGAAAGGATTGTGAATCCGTGGCGGTCCAACTGCAATTACCCAAACCCTTGACGGATCCACCCTGTTTTCCATGTCAGTCTCTTAAAACCGGAACACACGTCCCACTTGAGACTGGCTCAGCCCGATCCCCCTGTGCCATTACTAGTTGAAGGTGAACAGCATTTCGAAGTTAAGGAAATTCTGGACTCTAGAAAACATAGAGGTCGACTCAATATTTAGTTGCTTGGAAACACTTCCCTCCTTCCCAGTCTGAATGGGTGAATGAAAAGATGTTAGAGCCCCTAGAGCAATCAAGGCATTTCGTACTAAATATCCTGATAAACCCTAGACTATATTATTGTGGTGTTATATGTATCTTTCTCCTTTACCTTTTGTCTTTCTCTTTTATAGGACTAACGTCTCTTTTGCAGGAGGGCGAATGTCAGCCTTCAAGATTTCCTCTTTTGCTTTGCATCTTTTGGCTGTCATAAGTAACGGGGGGAGGAGGGGGGACTTGATTATGGGAAGTGAGCTGGAGGTTTTGTTAAGAAGTATATCAGTTGGGGGGATTTCTTGCTTGATTTCTGTCTTATGCTATGCGCAGCCGAGCTCTTTATCAAAATATGCCAAGGTCAACGGACAGAGGCCTCATCACCACCTGGAGATGCCCACATGATGTTATCCACAACTTTTAATTGGGTAGCCTGCTTGAACTATTGTGGGTGGAACGTTACCATCACTTTGTATATGTGATTTTCGCGCTCATTTTCTCAGATTCAGAATTCTCTTGTTGCTACCACTTGATTTCCAGTAAAAGATATCTTTTCTCTAATTCATGGAGTCTAAGTATTTCTTTCTTGGATTTTGAATGGAGCACTACCTGACATTGGTTAAGTTTGAACTGTTCTTGTAAAATGTCAGAAATAATTGGTTTAAAAGTGCGGAAAACCCTGCACTCTGATTGGCTGGCAACTGCGGCTGCTGGCTATAAGTAGCAGCCACAGACCAGCCAAATTGGGTCTGTTATGAGCTGTAGTCACTAATAAACTCTTCACTGAAGCACTCCACGTCTGATTCTTCATGCAAATCTAACACTGGCGACGAAGATGGGATCCTTCCCGAAGAGAAGACAACGCAGAGAAGAAGCCGAGAGAGATGGCTGTGCTGAACACCCCCCCAGCCCCATTCGATCCGATGGCAGAAGACTGGGACTCGTATGCAGATCGTTTCCAAATGTATTTGGAGGGAAACGATCTTGCCGATATTTCCGACAAGCGGAAGAGGGCGGTCTTTCTCACCCACTGCGGTCTGGCTGTTTTCAAGATGGCGAAGGCATTGGCGGGAGCTGCAGATGTGAAGGTAATGGACTGGCCCGATTTAGAAAAGTTATTAAGAGCCCATTACGCGCCACAAGTATCGTGCCTCATTAAGAGACACGAATTCTACCGTCAGGATCAAGGGGAAAGCGAAAACGTTAATGACTTCGTGGCAAGTTTAAGGGACATTGGGGCTGCCATCCTGATGTGGAAAAATCCACAACAACCCATTGCGAGCAATTAGATTCTGATTCAGACTGTAGCAAGGTGGAGGAAGGAATTTATAGACTCAGAATGGAGAAGAAAAGGAAAGACCTTGGAAGAAAGAGGCAAGACTTTTATTGCAGAGGTTGTGGGGGGCACCCACTGAATGCAAGTTTTTGATACCATCTGTTTCCGTTGTGAAAAAAGAGGTCACCTAGCAAATCATCCAGAACTCCACCAAGCAGAAAGAAGTTTCCTGACAAAGATTTCAAGCCTAACAACTTCAGTGAGAAAATGGGGCAATACAGAAGCAAATGGGAAGAATGAAACTCATCAAACAGTCACCATTGGTCATTCTTCACCCTTAAGAAGCAGAAAAGTACATGTGAAGGTACTAATTGAAGGAAGGCCTTGCCAAATGGAAGTGGACTCAGGCTCCTATTTATCTATGGTGTCATGGGACACTATTCACAGGCTACTTCCCAACATTCAGAAGAAGCATTTCCAGAAGCAAGCACTGACTCTTAAAGACTACCAAGGGAACAACATTCCAGTAGTTGGAACAAGATAATTCATCGTGAAGTTCAAAGGCCACACCAAACGTTTGCCCCTGACCATCGTGGACAAGGACCGCCCAAGCTTGCTGGGACTTGAGTGGTTCAATCCACTAGGCATCGAGGTGACTGGCATCAATCACGTGAGCAACACTGAATGGGAGGAGGCCCTGAAGTCTGAGTTTCCAGAGGTCTTCAGCGACGGATTGGGCAAGTATATGGGGACCCCTATCACTTTCAACCTAGATCCCAGGGTGCCCCCAATTCGCTTAAAGCCCAGAAGGGTCCCATTTGCTTAAAGGAAAAAATTGATGCACAATTAGATAAACTAATAGCTCAAGGAGTTTTAGAGCCCACTGACCACTCCAGATGGGAGACACCCATAGTCACACCAGTCAAGACTGATGGGTCAGTGAGAATCTGTGGGGACTATAAGGGGACATTGAACCATGCGCTTCAACAGAGCGCATATCCAGTTCCAGTGGTGCATCATTTATTACATTCACTTGGCAGGGGTACAGTCTTTGCCAAATTGGATCTGGCCCAGGCATATCAACAACTAACAGTTGATGATGCCACTGCAGAGGCCCAAACCATTGTGACTCATAGAGGTGCCTTCAAATGTAAAAGGTTACAGTTTGGAGTAAGCGTGGCACCAGGCATTTTCCAAAGCCTTATGGAAAGGATGCTCCAAGGACTGCCAGGGGTAGTCCTTACTTTGATGATGTGTTAATCTCTGCTGAAAATGACACTCAATTACAAGAGAGACTCAGAGAAGTCCTTACCAGATTCAAGAAAGCGGGTTAAAAGTCAAGGAAGAAAAATGCACTCTTAGAACTGACAAGGTTGAGTTCTTGGGCTATATGATTGACAAGCATGGCATCCACCCTACAGATGCCAAGGTTCAAGCAATCAAAGAAGCCCCTAGACCAAAATGCAAAACAGATTTGCAAGCCTTCCTTGGACTTATTAACTTTTACCACATGTTCCTACCTCAGAAGGCAACCATTGCAGAACCATTACACAGATTGCTTGACAAAAAGTCTGTTTGGGTCTGGGGCAGGAAAGAACAATCAGCATTTAACAGTATTAAAAAACTAATCACGTCTGATGCTGTACTCATACAGTTCTCTGAGAATTTACCTGTTGTACTGACTTGTGATGCATCCCCCTTTGGAGTGGGTGGGGGGGTTTGAGCCACAGGCTTCTCAGCGGGAGGAAGCCCCTATTGCATTTTACTCTCGCACCTTGACCAAAGCAGAGAGGAATTACAGCCAATTGGGCAAGGAAGCATTGGCAATTGTTGCAGCTATCAAGAAATTTCATGAGTATTTATATGGGAGAACATTTACCATTGTCACAGATCACAAACCTTTGTTAGGCATTGTGGCAGGAGACAAACCTACACCTACTATCCTGTCACCAAGTATGCTGAGGTGGACTGAATTTCTTGCTGCTTATTCATACAACCTTATCCACAAGCCTGGCAAGAACATTGGACATGCTGATGCCTTGAGTCGTTGCCCACTTCCTTGTCACAAGGAGGACTTTGAACCTGAGGCACACACCTTTTTCCTAGAAACTGTTGCCAAGCTTCCAGTACATGCTGCTGAAATTGCCAGAGAGACTGCCAAAGACACTTTATTGGCTCCTATTATAGGCTGGATTAAGAAAGGTTGGCCTCTTCAAGATCTACCTCACCTTGCCCAACCTTTTAAATCCAGGCAAACTGAATTATCTGTATTAAGAGGATGTATTTTGTGGGGTAACAGGGTGGTTATTCCTGTAAAACTGCAAAGGGAGGTTTTGGAAATGCTACATGAGGGTCATCCTGGTATTGTAAGGATGAAGGGATTGGCCAGGAGTTATGTATGGTGGCCAGGTATTGACAAAATGGTTGAAAACTGGATTGCATCTTGTCCCAACTGTCAGGTAGTCAGGCCTGCCCCACCTCTCGCCCCCAAACAGGAATGGGAATGTCCTAGGAGCCCCTGGTCTAGGATTCACATTGATTTCGCTGGCCCTACCAGAGGGCACACCTTCCTTATTATAGTAGATGCATATTCCAAATGGCTAGAGGTAATCCCTATGGCATCCACCACAACTGATGCTGTCATCAAGCAGCTTAAAAAGCTTTTTGTAACCCACGGGTTACCTGATGTTCTTGTCTCTGACAATGGCCCTCAATTTACATCCAACCCTTTTGAATCCTATCTAGCACAACTGGGTATCAGACATGCCCTGACAGCCCCTGGGCACCCTTCGGCTAATGGCCGGTCTTCAAAATTTTTCAATTTGCACCCTTTTAAGTTTTCCAAATGTTTAAGTCCTGTTTAATTTTTCTTCATTCTTCTTTTGCCTCATAGAATGTTTTGTCAAATGATCTTGATAATTCAAATTGGCCTACCAAATTTCCCCAAATGCCTTTATTCCACAAAGTCAGATATTCCGTTTCAAGGATGTTTCTTGTTAATTGTAATCAACTTTGCCTTAGAAATCTTCAAAGGCTCTCTAATACTTCCAAGCAGCCAAGTAGATATGGAACCAAAATAAAAAGGCCTTCCAGGTGTTGTTTGCCTTTCACTATTTTCTTTCTCCTCTTTGTTTTTTCTTGTACAGTGTTATCAAATAATTCTTACTTTCCAAGGTTATTCCCATCATGTACTAATATCATATCTTCTTTAACCAGTAGGTGGCATCCCCGCTCTAAGATCCAGCATTAAAGAGCAAAAATGAAACAGCTGGCCGTCAAAAAGAAAGATCAGGGGGGAAATAAAAATAAAGTAAACTTCCTCTTTCTTTGTACGGATTCTTCCAATACAATCAACAATCAACAGTATTATCCACAAATTAAATCACTTTTCACGCTATTACCAGTTGCAGTCCAGTCGCTCTATTTTGAGGCTTCACGGTCTTCAACACCGTGCGATTCACCATTCGGCCACTGGAGGGCGAACGCCAGAGGTGATTTACCATAGGAGAATGGGAGGGAAGTGACCTCCCTGGATCTGACGCATCGCTCCGTCTCTATTTAACCCTTTGAGCTCCGCAGGAGGTTTAAATGGGTGCCGGAAAATCTTGAAGGGTGGAGAACTAGAGGTGGGCAGGGTAAGTGGCGGGAGTGAGTGTTAGTTTGTCTCCGCGTGCAAAGGGTGGGGAGAGGGTGGTTGTGTAGAGAAGGAAGGGAGAGAAGCCAAGTCCCCAGGCAGGTTCAATCTCCTGAGTCCTGGGGGTGGGAGAGCCCGGATCCCATGTTCCCCTGCCGCCCCTCTCCACGCAAGTGGCAGGCAGAGGGAAGCGGTGCTTTGGACGAGCCGTGGGAACAAATTCCCAGAGAGAAGGAAGGGTCCTGGGGAATCCTTCACACCCACCCCCCATAGCCTGGAGAAAGCTCCGAGGTGGGAGGTGGGGAGAGCTTTGTGGGCACATCTGGAGCAGGAAAGAAGAGCATGGTTGCAAGGGAGGAATTGCAGGAGATTGTGCCTGCCTTCTTCTGTGCTGGAGGACACTAAAATAGGGTTGGATCCTCAGCAGTTCAATTTCTCTTAGGAGGGTGAGTGAACCAGGACATCTAATAGTCTAAATAGTCTAAATCTAACAGTGTGTTTGAATTCTTAATCCTTGCCTACCAGAGGTTTTTTTTGGCATTCTTTATATGTGGAGATACTTCTAATTCTTTTAGGAAATTGTTCTGTTACTTGTGATAGTCATTCCTTTCCTACTTTCCAACCACACTGATGGATTCTGGAGCTTCAAAGCGGCATTCACAGAAGAAGAATCTTGATACATGTTGTCCATTCATTCTTCTTGTTTCCTGTCTTCACGATGGCGATCAGAGATCCTAAGAGAAGGAGGCATCCATCAAGTTCATCGCCAGAAATGTTTTTCAGGAGGATCTCTCAGGATGATCCAAATCAAGACACGACCAGAGGTAATACAAGGCTCTCCCATTCCACAGAGAGATCTCAGCTGTCTCATCGTCAGTATGTCTTCTCTTCTATAGAACACCACCTCCTACATCATAAATTATGCAGTGTAAATTCTGTCTCCCTCACAGGGAAGAACAGCAGGAAGTTGACTCTTCCTGAAGGTGGAGTTGAATCAGGGCTTGAAACTCCAATTCAAGTAAGAAGAGGAAATTTATGTATTAGAATTGTATTCTCCTTTTCCTTCAGAAAGTCAAGGTGGTGTACATAGTACAGTCACCCTTCATTTTCCCCTCTTGTTTGAGTTGGCTTATTTTTGTGTACCCAAGCAAGATGAGGCTGTTATTAGGAAATCTTATTTTAAGATAAGCATTTTAACTAAATGCTAATTGTTGCAAATTATTATAATAGTTGTAATTATGCTAATTACTATATTCACTTTTCAAATACTTCTTTGTGATGACTCTTCTTTTTGTAATTCTTTGACTTGCATCTGTGCAAGGATGCTCAAAAATAACTAAATATTCACACTGGCAAATTTCATTTTACAAAATGTTTTATTTACAAATGTTTTATTTATGAGTTGGTCATAGTGAGTTGTCCTGCAGTGATTTGGCCATGGTAAGTTAACCATAGTGAGTTTGCTGCAGTAAATTGTCATAGGTCCCTAAGAAATCTCCTCCTCAGGAAATTACTTCCGTTTTGTTATCTTCCATTCAGTCAATGTCTCAGACTATAAGCAGCTTCCTTACAATGTGAGGAGGACCAGAAACAAATTCCTGGCTGAGCTCTCCCAGCACTTTCATGAAGGTGTTGAGGAGAGACAGGATTGCTCTTCCTTGGGACACCATGAGACATTTACTAAAAGGCTGCAAGGAATCCTCCCCCCAAACACAAAAACGTTTCCTTCTGCAAACATAGGAAGGATTGGAGGCACTGATAGATGGAGTTTTGGAACCCCAAAATACCAATTGATTCCAGACATCTTTGATGGTTGCTGGAGGGTGGGTGGTGGGTGAATGGATGGATGGTGGTAGCTCAATTTAACCAGAAGGAAACTGCTGTTACTTTCACTGAATGTCCTGGAGAATGAGTAAAATTGATAAAACCTTTCCAAACTATTTCTTCCATGAAAAGCTTTTGGCTCTGCCTGTTTTCTCATGTAAACCTTGGAATCCTAGCAATTATTCCTTAGTTACATAGTGTTGCTTTCGGATTTATAAACAATAGAACCATTTTTTTCACACTTCCTCCTGGACATTTTGTGTACTCTCTTTCCCCGTCAGGAGGGCCTTGTCTCCTTCGAGGATGTGGCTGTGTATTTCTCTGAGGAGGAATGGTCTGAGCTGGATCCTGACCAAAAAGCTCTGCATTGGGAAGTCATGCTGGAAAATTACAGAAACGTGATTTTTCTTAGTAAGGATATTTCCTATTCTCCAGTCTTTCACTTATTTTAATAATCTCAAATAGATGTTATCTCTGGAGAGGAAGCAGGTAGAAATATGCCGTTCTACTCCTCCTAGGAAGGAAATAGATCCGTGGCTTTCTGCTTAGATGCATCCTGTGTCATTTTGCATCTGGTGTATTTTCTATTTCTATTTAAACATGACAGTTGCAAAGTAATTTTTTGGCTTGATGTCATGCTAAACTCCATCACAGATTTCAGCTTTTTTGGCCTAGATAATTCCATATCAGTCCTATGAAACCTTGTCTGTAAGGTATGTGGGTTAACTACTTCTGTTTGATTTCGCTCCCGTGCCTTGGAATTAGGGATGAAATGGTGCTGTTTTTCCATTGAAAATATGCAGCTTAAGCTTAATAGAAGAACACTATTTTTTTCCCTTCAATCGTGTGATTTTTGGCAAATAAAAAACAAAATGCAAATGGAACATATTTTGTGTGAAAAGAAAAAGTTGAGTTTCAAAGGAGATTTAGTTCTTGCAAGTCTCTGTTGGAATTGGCACCCTTCCAATACATGTTAGGTTTTCTCCTAATACATCTTTGGATGCTTCCTCTGATTTTGCTTTAACTCAGAGCTGACTCTTGTTGAGATTTGAATATGTATGGATAATTATAAACAAAAAATGTTTGCTGTCCTTAAATCTTTTATGCTTCATTAATGTGGGAATTATCATTTATACCATTATAAGCAATCAAACATGCAATCTTAGAATTTGAAAGGTTTCAGAAGGCAATAACAATTACTTCCGATTGATTGATCCTTTTCTTTAACCTTGCTATCATATTTATTTCTCTTTCCCCTTGAAGGTGATAATGAACAGGAGCATAAAGAGCCAAGGGAATCATTCCAAGGGTTCAGACATGGAGACATAATGGAGAAACCTGCAATTCAAATGGAATTCCAAAGGCAGGAGAGAAACCCCTCAAATAATTGGAATAAGGAAAGCTCATCTTCCATTGAGGCTCACATGCAGGAGTTTCTTCAGCAATTGGAAAAAATAGAGAAAAAATATATTGGGAAAGGTGCAAAACTACCCAAAGACATATTAAATGTATATGAAACCAAAGGACAAGATAATATATGCAAAGACAATGGAAAAAATTACAATTGGACCACGCTTAGAACCGGTAGGAAACAATTTGGAAACCCACCACTGATCCACACAGGAGAGAAGCCCTATATATGCACAGATTGTGGAAAGGGCTTCAGAGTACTCAGTAATCTTATTTCTCATAAAAGAATCCACACAGGGGAGAAGCCATTTAAATGCATGGAATGTGGAAAGACTTTTACATATAGGAAACAACTTAGTTCCCATCAATTAATCCACACAGGCGAGAAACCATATAGATGCATGGAGTGTGGAAAGGGCTTTGGCCAACACAGTAAACTTACTACTCATAAAAGGATCCACACAGGGGAGAAACCATTCAAATGCATGGAGTGTGGAAAGAGCTTTCGCCACTACAGTGGTGTTACTTGCCATAAAAGAATCCACACAGGAGAGAAACCATTTAAATGCACGAATTGTGGAAAAACTTTTAGTCAGAGCAGTGCCCTGACTCTCCATAAGAGGATCCACACAGGGGAGAAACCATTTAAATGCACGGAGTGTGGAAAGACTTTTAGTCAGAGCAGTGCCCTGACTCTCCATAAGAGGATCCACACAGGGGAGAAACCATTTAAATGCACAGATTGTGGAAAAACTTTTACTCAGAGCCATCACCTTACTCGCCATCAAAGGATCCACACAAGGGAAAAACCATTTAAATGCATGGAGTGTGGCAAGAGCTTCAGTGTAAACTGCAGTCTTACTTCCCATAAGTGGATCCACACAGGGGAGAAACCATTCAAATGCACAGAATGTGGAAAGAGCTTTCGCCAGTACAGTGGTCTTACTTGCCATAAGAGGATCCACATGGGAGAAACCATTTAAATGCACAGACTGTGGAAAAACTTTTAGTCAGAGCCATCACCTTACTCGCCATCAAAGGATCCACACAAGGGAGAAGCCATTTAAATGCATGGAGTGTGGAGAGAGCTTTAGTAGGAGCAATTACCTAATTTCCCATACAGAGATACACTTGAGTGAGAATGTATGTTAATTCTAGAAAGGTAATTAAATTTATGATTTTTTTCTATTTACAGAGACTGAGCTTAGACCATTTTTTTAGTTTGATTCTCCTGACTGGAGACTGAGGGAGATGAGTTTATTGATGGAAATGTAAAGAATGGGGACATGCCATTTTAATTATGAACTGTGGATTTTTGAATGTATCTACATTTAGCTACAAAAAGTGAAGCCTCCTATTCCCTAGTTCAGTAGTGGCTAACTTTTGGGTTCCTGTGTCAAAAATTGTGCATGCGCTTGCACACTTGCACTCATGTACCAGCATCCAGAAGGCAATGTGACCCCACGCCTCCTATGCGTGTCCACTCACCACCCACCCACCCATACCCCTCCGCAGCCCCCTTACCTGCACTGCGCCTTACAGCTGATTTTTGGCTGGTTTGAGGCCTTTTCCAGATTCCCAGAGGCTTCAGGAAGGCTTCTGCAGGCTTTTCAGGTGGAAAACTAGGCCTGTTTCATCACTTCCGGTATTTCCGGAAAAACAGGCAGTGACAAAACGGGCCTAGTTTTTGGCCTGAAAAGCCTTCAGAAGCCTGCAGAAGCCTTCCTGAAGCCTCTGGAAGCCCGAAAAAGGCCTCAAACCGGCTGAAAATCAGCTGTGAGGTGCGTGCGTGCTCAGTGAGCTAAGTTTGCCTGCAGCTTGCGTGCCGGCACAAATGGCTCTATGTGCCACCTATGGCACGCGTGCCATAGGTTCACCATCACGGCCCTAGTTGTTTGTTCGTCCCACTTAATCACACTAAAAGAGTTTAAATTTTTCTCCTTTTTCCTAATCTTACAATTATTTCACCTTTTCTTATTCCTCACTGCATACTTAGTTTCTTAGAGTAATGTTCTCTGTCCTCAGAAAAGTTGGCAATAGTGGAGGAGAGAGATTTTAGGCAGCGAAAAAATATAATTGAAAGAGAATTCAGTTTCCTTCAAAGTTTAGAGTGGGGTGAAATGTGATATTATATAGTCCTGTTGTGATACTGCCTTAAAAGTGACAAGTAAGAGGTTTTCTACTTTCAATTTTTCATGATTCTACCTCCCTCTATTTTTGACCCAAGTTAGGGATACTCACTAAAATAACAAAGTGATCCCACTGTGCTGACATTGCAAATGATCAAGCAAGAAAGGTGACAATTGCAAATTAGTGGGACCAAAATAAATAATATGAATTAAGAAAAACTCTTTCAGAAAAACTACTTCTGAACCTCTTGACCAGAAATCAGACAGGAAGGCACCTGTATGATGTGAAGAATTCCGAAAAAGACTCAAACGGTGTAGAACGATCCACGGTGTAGAACTGTGACCTGAGCCAGGTATTGTGTATGGAGAAGCCTCATAATCTGAGGGAATTGTCACATGCACATCAATGTCTCTGGGATGAGATGAAGGATTGCGGATGGCCCCACTGGAATTTCGTGGTGGCCGCTGGGGAAGCCCCGGTTGGAGAGTTAGACAGGCAGAGATGGCGACTTAGGACAGTTGGAAGATGTCTCCCCCCACGGTTGGTTCTTTGGGCCCGTGGGGGGGAAGGAATGTGCCTGTGGCAGCGGAGGGCGAGGGCAGGCCGGGATTTGGCTTGTGAGGGGACCCTTACCTTCCTGGCCCAGGCCATTCTTCTGTCCTTCGTCTGGAATGTATGGTTGGAGGCGATTTGGAATTGCCAACTGGAGACTAGCTCCCTCAGCTGGACTTTTACCCCACCGCGACCGGATTTTGGGGCCATTCTGAACTGCGGCCCACAGCTGGCGAATGAGGTTCGGGGGTATTCAAGTGACTTTCCATCTTTCCCCCTTTGGTCTGGATTGGGGGTGGTTAGCTTTCTCCTCTTACAGGACCTAATTTCACTCTGGTCCCGCCCTGCTGTGGTGAGAGAACAGCAGGGTTTAGAGGAGACCTTTTCCCCTTTTGTGGGGTCATCTTTATCTCAGACTCAAGGAGCCTACCAGAGTGGGAGTCCAGTGCCGTGGATTACTATTCTGGCACCCACAGTGACTGTGAGAGAGTCCGTGGGTTGGACCCTGTTGATGTCTGACATATACATCCAGACTTTGGACATAACATCCAGCTTCACTTTCTTACGCTCTTTCTTGGTCCAATATTATGACCACTACCTATACATCAGTGGATCTTCAGGCCCTGAGGAGGGTCCCCCTATCCTTGGTGTGGCCTGCCGGGTTATCGAAAGCCTGCCTTCATGACGGATCCTGGGATCCCGAGAGGTGGCATTGCCAGAAGAAGGGGGGGTTTAATTCTTTTAAGGTTAAGGGTTTTAAAGGGGCACTTTTAAATTTTATAACTTTTTATTATTTAAAGGGGTTAGGGAGGAGGGAGGGTGATAGACTTAGGCAAAAACTGGGGGGGTTTCTGCCTAGTCATTCCCTGGGAGGAGGTGGGGTTCGGGGCCTGGAGGCTCTGGGGATGGGGTGGGGTTTGGGATACCGATGGTAATTGGATGTGGTGGGAGGCGAAGAGGTTGGGGGCCATATCATGAAATGGGAGCGCGCCCCCGCTATTTGCAAGCGGTGGCACGTCCGACCTGCCTGCCCCTGGGGCCGGAGATCGGGTACCCGGGCTCGGGCTGGTTTATGTGAACGCCAGGTCCATGGTTAATAAAGCTCCCCTCCTCAACGATTTGATTGGGGAGGAGGCCGCAGACCTGGCTTGCATCACGGAGACCTGGCTGGGACCGGAGGGAGGTGTCCCTCTGGTGGATTTGTGCCCGCCAGGTTTCCAGGTGCTACACCAGCCTAGGGCCTGGGGTAGGGGCGGGGGAGTGGCTGTTGTCATCAGGGAGACCTTATGTCCGACGGAGATCACTGGCCCGCAATAGGCAGATGTGAGCTCATCCTCATGAAGTGGGGCCCGGGAGGACAGTGGGGCCTGTTGCTGGTGTACCTATCTCCCAGCTGCATGGCAGCGGCCCTGCCCGAGTTGCTCGACCTTCTCTCGGGGGTGGCGTTGGAGTTCCCCAGGCTTGTGGTCCTGGGGGACTTCAATTTGCCTTCCCCGGGAGAGGGGTCAGGGGCGGCTCGGGAGTTCATGGCCTCCATGGCGGCCATGGACCTGACCCAGATTATACAAGGCCCGACCCATGAGAGGGGACACACTCTAGACCTGGTTTTTATCTCGGGACAGTGGTGTAATGGTCTGGGGGGGGGAGTGCCAACTATTCACCCCCTGTCATGGACAGACCATTATCTCCTTCAGCTGGTCTTCCACTATCCCACTCCCCACCGCTGGGAGGCAGAACCAATGAGGTGGTTCCGCCCCAGGCGCCTGATGGACCCTGAGCGGTTCCAGACGGTGCTTGGGCCATTACCTGCCTCCCTGGCCCACAACTTGGCCGAGGCCCTAGCGGAAGCCTGGCAACGGGCGGCCTCTGGGGCACTCGACCAGGTTGTCCCCCTGCGGCCCTTAACCCGACGCAGATCCTGGTTGGCCCCCTGGTTTACCATGGAGCTACGGGAAATGAAGCGTCAGAGGAGGGGCCTAGAGAGCAGTTGGAGGTCCTCCCGGTCCGAATCCGACTGAGCCCAGTTGAGGTCCTTTTCGAGGACCTATCTGGGAGTGATGAGAGTGGCAAAGAGATCTTACTTCTCCACTCTCATCGCATCCGCAGATAATCGCCCAGCTGCCCTGTTTAGGGTCATCCGCTCCCTCCTTAATCAGGAGGTGGGGGTAGACCCTTTGCAGGGATGAGCTGAGGAGTTTGGTCAACATCTGTTGGAAAAGTTCGCTCGGATCCAGACCGGGTTGGACATCAACTGGCTTGAGTCGGATGTGGAGTCAATGGTGAGTCTTGTCAATGTCATCTGGGAGGAGTTTGACCCTGTATCCTCAGATATGGTGGACAGGATTATGCGGTGGTTGTGTGCCTCCACGTGTTTATTGGGCCCATGTCCCTCCTGGTTAGTTTATGCTGCCCGTGAGGAGACGTGTGGCTGGCTCCAGGCAGTTACCAACGCTTCACTGTGGGAGGGTTTTTTCCCTGCCACCTTGAAAGAGGCGGTGGTGAGACCCCTTCTTAAGAAGCCTGCCTTGGACCCAGCCAATTTAAACAACTTCCGTCTGGTCTCCAACCTTTGCTTTTTAGCGAAGGTTGTTGAGAGTGCTTTTGGCTTTCCTGGAAGAATCCGAGTACCTAGATCCATTTCAATCGGGCTTCAGGCCTGGTTATAGCACGGGGACAGCATTGGTCGCACTGATTGATGATCTCTGGAGGGCTCGAGACAGGGGATATTCCTCTGTCCTAGTCCTATGAGACCTCTCAGCGGCTTTCGATACCATCGACCATGGTATCTTATTGTGGCGTCTTCGGGAGTTGGGAGTGGGAGGCACCGTTTTATGGTGGTTCTCTTCCTTCCTCTCAGGACGCACGCAGTCGGTGTTGACGGGGGGCAGAGATTGACCCCAAGGACCCTCACTTGTGGGGTTCCTCAGGGGTCAGTGCTTTCTCTCCTCCTGTTCAACATCTACATGAAGCCACTGGGTGAGATCATCTGTGGTTTCGGGGTGAGGTATCATCAATATGCTGATGA
Source organism: Naja naja (assembly GCA_009733165.1). Classification (NCBI taxonomy): domain Eukaryota; kingdom Metazoa; phylum Chordata; class Lepidosauria; order Squamata; family Elapidae; genus Naja; species Naja naja. Next base: position 26,676 of record SOZL01000514.1, on the reverse strand, counting down.
TACCCAGCTTTACATCTCCACCCCGGACCACCTCAGTGATGCCCTTCCTGTGCTCTCCCAGCGCCTGGAGGCGGTGCGTATCTGGATGGGGAGGAACAGCCTCCGGCTCAACCTAGACAAGACTGAGTGGCTGTGCATACCGGCATCTCGGGTTCAAGAAATTCCATCTTTGGCCATAGGGGGAGAGGTGTTGCCCCCTGTGGATAGGGCGTGCAACTTAGGTGTCCTCCTGGATGTACGGCTCAGTATGGAGGAGCAGGTGGGAGCTGTTGCCAGGGGGGCTTCTGCCCAGGTTCGCCTGGTGCACCAGTTGCACCCCTACTTGGACTGAGATTCCCTACGCACAGTCACTCATGTGCTCGTTGCCTCCCGTCTTGACTACTGCAATGCTCTCTACCTGGTGCTGCCCTTGCGGACTATACAGAGGCTTCAACTGGTACAGAATGCGGCCGCCCGGGCGGTGATGGGAGCGGCCTGATTCTCCCATGTGACACCGCTCCTGCGCGATCTTCATTGGTTGCCAGTTGCCTTCCGTGTAAGATTCAAGGTGCTGGTATTAACCTATAAAGCCCTGCATGGCTCGGGTCCGGGGTACTTGCAGGAGCACCTCCTACCAGCATCGAGGTCAGATCGCCCGGTACACTCCCACCGGCAGGCCCTCCTGGGGGTGCCATTGGCCAGACAATGTCGGTTGGCGGTCCCCCAGAGGAGGGCCTTCTCTGTGGGGGTGCCCATCCTTTGGAATCAGCTACCTCTAGAGCTGCGTTTGGCCCCGGACCTGCGCTCCTTCCGCCGTGATCTCAAGACTTGGCTGTTTGCACAGGCCAGCCTGGACTGAGCAGGGTTGGGAATTTTAATTTAAGGGTATTTTAATTAGATTTTATTATAATTGGATTAGATAATTTGATAAATGTTGTATTTATTGTTTATATATTTCTGTGTAAGCCGCCCCAAGTCCCCCCGGAGATGGGGCGGCATATAAATTCAATTAAATAAATAAATAAAATAAAAATGTATGGTGATGAGAAGAACTGAAGGGATGAAGGATTCCCCTCACAAAAGGAGCTAGAATGATTGGAAGCTGCCCCAAATGCATGTGCAAAATCTTCCATAAAACTTCTTCTGGTCCTCTTAAGCAGAAATGAGAAGGGGAGCCTTCTCTGTGATGTGAAGACTTCCAAAAAAGACTCAAAGTTGCATCCAAGTTATAGAACTGTGACCTGAGCCAGGTACTGTGGAGAAGAATGGAGCCTTATTTAATGAAAGGCCTCATAAGCTGAGGGAATTGTCACATGCACATCAATGTACAGTGTGTGAGAAGAGCTGAAGGGATGAAGGATTCCTCTCTAACTAATGGACCTAGAATGATGAGAAGCCGCCCCAAATGCATGTGCAAAATCTTTTTTCAAGCATTACCGCCATATTTTACTCTTCTAAAGTGTGATGAAGACTAAGAAGTCATCTAAATTTGATTTAAATAAAATTACTTAAATATCAATTATATGGTTACTTTCTAGTCATGTATCAAGCTCTTTTTGTCTGTAGTTGCATTAACAATATAGTAACAGTAGAGGCATAATCCCTCCCAATACTATGATCCGTCTTGGTGGTAAGCGGTGGTTGGCACCCCACATACATAGGTTCTTTTGGGAAAGCGTTTCCTCATGGAGCTTCGCTGGTGGGGGTGATTCCACCCTCCATCTCTGTGCTCACTGTTATTGGAGCCGTCTGTCTATATGCACACAGAGGTGCATGAGGACCTATAATTTGCTGAGATGGTCCATGTGGCCCAGCTCATCCAGAAGCTTCATTGACAGAGCCTTCTGGAACTGATCAATGAGGGCCTCCTGGTTCTGCCTCAGGTCCTGGCTCAACAATTGGGTGTTGCTAGTATATTCTATGACTGACTGTTGCCCCTGCTTTTGTTCTGACCCAGGCTTCATACACTGTAATTATCCACAAATTTATTTTAAAAACAAAACCTGCTTTATTGCAACGCTGGGAATTGTTTTCATTCACAGCCAGAATTAATCTCTAACAGTCCCCCAAGATAAGAACACACCGTTCAGTTATGCGAAGTGCTCCCAAAAACAAGTATCAAATTAACTAGAAAAGAAACCAACCGAAGTACAAAAAAACCCAACCGAAGTACAAAGAGCTTCAACGATGACTCTGAACCAATCGAGCTACTTTGCTTCCTGCAAAGGTTTCCTCATCTTGGCCAGACTTTTATACCTTATGGGAGGGGCAATCACCTCCCAGCCTTACTCCCGAGTCGCTCCTTTTGTTTCAGCTGCTCTCGCCTTCTAGCAGCTCTGCGCACATGTGCACTGGGAATAGGCTCCCCTGGGTCCTCTGCCTCACAGCTGCCAGACTCCAAAGGCAGCACCCCACTCCCAGATGGTCCTGGCCCCATCCCTGCATCGGACGCAGGACCCTTGTCTGAGTCCTCTCCAGACTCCCTGACTGGTCCCTGTTCTTCCCCACTGTCCGATACTGTTGCCATCTGCATCGGCTGCCAGTGAACCACAACACCTTTAGCTCAGCAGCCACTGGTTCACCTTCTGGGCCTTCACGGGGTCCTTGAACATAGTCCTCAATTGGAATTGGGTACAGAACCCTGCATAGTCATCCAAAAGTGGTCTGGAAGTCATCCAGCCCCAATCATAAACAGCTGACATTGTCCCCAAAACTAGGAAACTACTCCAAAGTCCCATCAAATTTCTCTGGCACCAGCACTGGGCATTTCCAGTGGGGACATGCCTGGGTTGCCACTTGCATCTGGGCCAACTGCAAGGAAAATGGCTGCTTGCATCTGGGCCAGCTGTGCATTATCTTGTAGGAAGTTGGCACCCAACTCTCCTAGAAAAATGAAGTATTCTGGTAGATATTTAAAAGGCAGAATATTTCTTCTAAAAAGAGTAGAACTCCAGAAGCAGAATCTCACCCCCACCTTTGTTAATGGGTGGGCCATTAAGGCCTGAGCCAGAATACTTTACATAAGAAAGGTCTCCAGGTAAAGCTATAGCAATTGCCAAAAGCCCTTTTAAGGGCATAGATCATCCAGCGGGGTCAACCAAGCTTGGAACTCAGGACAGCCTACAGAGTTGCCCCTCATGGGAGTCTGACAACCAATTAGAAACAAGCTTCAATTCAAATCCCAACAAAGGTTATAAAACCCAGATACTCTCAGCACCTCAGCCCTTTTTTCTTGATCTCCTTCAAGCATGTGATCATCTTTCTCTGGAGCTCCAGACCATGTGGTCCTGTTCACCATTAAACTTTCCAAGCAGCCTCCATGTTTCCAGTGTCTTTTTCCCCACTTGGAACTGAACCCAGAAGGATATTTCTTTCAACAATTGGCACCCAAGCAGATGGGACTCCAAGCTAACCTAACCAATGGACCAGGCCCAGGTAAGATTCCCTTGCCGGCAAACAGACCCATTGAGTCTGTGGGTGGGTTTTCCTGGACCTGGGCCAGTTGGAACAAAGGTTTTAAAGGGTTTTGAGTGTTGAGCTCAAAGGCTGCTTGGAAAGAAGGTGAGTACCTCCAAATTCTAAATTTAAAGCACAGAAAAATGTGGGAAATGTGTGTATGCCTTTGTGTGTGTGTGAGAAAGAGATCTTTCTTCTCTGTGTGTTCTACCAAGAGAGCTAGTATCAATTATATTACTGTTTATAACAATAATATTCATGCTGTTTGTTTAACCAACTTATGTATTACTTATATCACAAATCCTTTCATATATTTCCTTTTTTCCCTGTTTGTCTGCTAGCCATTGATGAGTCCCAAGAAAAAAATTTTTTTCTAGTTTTATTGGTATTGCTTGGAATAAATATAGTAATCTTGGCAGGATATTCAATTTTATGGTAGCTACTCTTTCCATCAATGATAGTTGTAGATTTTTCCACTTAACCAAATTTGTTTCATTTGTTGGCCAATTTATAACTTTCTTGACTATCTGTATACCTATTTTCCTTGTTAGTTCCTTTTCTATATATCTGTAAACAATTATTTTGATTTTTTTTAACCTTTCAGTCCTGCAACTTCACCATATTCTCCTATTTTCCTAATTAGTTTGAGTCCATTTTATTGTGGGTTTTCCAAGATAAAGAGCAAATCTTCTACAAATGCCTATAATTTATATTGTTCCCTTTTTATTTCCATAGCTTTAATTTCTATCTCTTGTCTAATATCTATATTTAGCAATTCTAATATCAATATGAATAGTACAGGAGATAGTGGACATCCTTTTCTTGTGCCTTTTTATATTAAAATTCTCTGTCCTCTATCACCTTTGCCATTTGTTTATGGCAAATTGCCTTTAAAGTTAAAATTATTGTCATGGTGTTTTAATCTATTTCTTAGGCAAAAAAAAGCCATTTTGATCTGAATATATAAATTCATTTAGAAATTTTTACTCTCTCTGCCATTATTGAAGCATATGTTTTATAGTCAGTGTTCAGTCAAGATATGAGCCTATAGTTTTTATCTGCATTAAATCTGAATCTTTTGGAATCAAAGTAATATTTGCTTTCATCCACGAATTTGGTACCTTTGCATCAATCAATACTTCATTATGGACTTCTAACATTGATGGGCCTAAAGTATCTTGTAACCATTTGTAAAATTCTGCCTGCAGCCCAACTGGTCCTGGTGTTTTATTATTCTGTTGTCTCTTGATCACTTCTGATAATTCCATCATTGATATTCATTCATTTAACATAGTTTTACCTTTTCTGGTACTTTAGGTAATTCGCTTTTTCCAAATATTGTTTAATTTTCTCTTCTGAAACTTTTCTTGCTCATAGCTTTTCATAACAATCTTGAATTATCATTTTTATTCTCATTTTGGTAGTATAAAGTTCCTTTCTCATCTTCTGGCTTATTTGCATTCTAATCCTTGGCCATTTTTTTAAAAAAATACTTTTTATTAAATATTTCCCAACAATACTGGTTTCACCTCTATCTTTTAACTCTAATGTCAGCCTGTCCATCTCCACGCAGTTCAAAATCTTTCTTATCACTGTCCCCTCAGATGGTATATTATCCTGTTTCCAGTACTGTGCGATACACAATTCTGGGCACAGTTATTATATGTAAATGATATATTTGTCTTAGCACAATCTCCCCTTAGATATAACTCTTTATTGGCCAAGCGTGATTTGACTTACAAGGAAGTTGTCTTTGGTGCATATGCTCTCAGTCTACATAAAAGGAAAGATACATTCATTAAGAATCAAGAATCATAACGTACAACACTTAATGATAGTCATAGGGTACAATAAGCAATCAAATTATACTAGGAAGCAGTGAATGTAAATCGTAAGGATACAAGCGACAAAGTTACAACATACAGTCACAAGTGGGAGGGGATGGGTGATGGGGAGTGATGAGAAGATTAATAGTAATAGTAGTGCAGACTTTGTAAATGGTTGGACGGTGTTGAGGAAATTATTTGTTTAGCAGATTGATGGCGTTTGGGGAAAAACTGTCCTTGTGTCTACTTGTTCTAGTGTGGAGTGCTCTATAGAGTCGTTTTGAGGGTTTTATTATTCTCAATTTAAAAAAAAATCCTGTCTGAAAAGAAAAGTTATGTTTAACAGTTTCAGAGCACAGGACCTTTTGTTAGAGAAGGAGGAAGAGTGTGTGTGTGTGAGCGGCTACACCCTTGGACAGCAGCTGGATCTCATTCCTTTGTTTGGCCTCTAGCCGCCCTCTTGTCTGTTGCTAGCTCTACAGAGCCATGACCATCAGGACAGGAAAAGCAAGGAGAGGTCATCAGAGTGTGAGACCTTCTGTATATAAGAGGAAAAGCCGAGCTGGTTATGATTGAAGGGAGGGAAGAAAAAATTTGGATTTTTGGCCAGTGTATCCCAAAAGCAAACCCCAGGGGTTTAAGTAGTTGTGTAATTTGGATGCTAAATGGAGTACCAGTACTTGCTTACAGAAAAGCAAGTTTTCCCGGATTTGAGCTCTTCCAAATCCGCTAACGTGGGCCTGAAGGAAAGAGGCACGGAGTACCAGTACTTATCTGCGGGGGGCAGAGAGTCTCACGGGCTGTTTTTTTTGGGGGAAGGGAAAGAAGTCTGCACAGGCAGCATACCCCCAGTCCGAAAACCTTGGCGAAAAGAGAGAGAGAGAGAGAGAGTCTCTCGTGGTTTTTAAAAAAGGGGAGCGCGCATACTTTGTGAAATATTCTGTAGAATAGAGAGAGTTTTTTTAAGTGTCTCATTTCGTTGCATAAGGTGCAACGACCAAAGTCTCCCTCAGACACCTTTTTTCTTTTTCTTGCTCTTGAAGTTCTTGTGTCTGAAACTGGTCGCTGACCCGACTAAGCCAAAGTGTGAAACCCCACATCGGACGGGAAACATGGGAAGCGGTAGTTCGAGGGTCCTGAATGGAATGGAACCCCCCTGGGAGAGCTATTGGAGGCTTGGGATGAGCGGCAGATGCCGACCCTAGCTGGCATGAGCAAGAAAAAACCAAAATGTATAGATAGGGAATGGGCTTTGCTGAGGGATACAGGAAGACCAATGTGCTAAATAAAGGTACTTAAAAAGGGCAAAATATAAAAACAGGATCACATGGGATTTTTTAAAAAATTCTTTCTTTCTGTGTCTCTTTCTCTATCTTCTATGCTACCACGTGGTTTGTTCCTTAAGATTTATGCCTTCCCCAATTTAACTGAGAGATTTATTGTGGGAATGATCAGTGTGTGTGTAAACCTCAGAGTTTTGTTTTCCTCTGTGTCTTTGTGTGTGGGTATGTGTGCGCGCGCACGTGTGTGTGTCTAAGACTTTGTGTGTCCTAGAGGTAACTGTTGCAACTGTTAAGTGTCTCTGATCCCTTCGGATATTAATTTAAATTGTTAAGAATTAAAAACACTGAGAGATTGTCTTCTCCCAGTCTGATCTGGCCAATTAGACTGGATGAGGAACAGAGTTAAATTTTCTCTCCTCTCTGTGCTTTTAAGAAAAACCCTAGGTTATTAACGAATGTTCTAAGTTCATTACAAGAAAAGTTTCATCCTTGCATTTACTATGTGTTTAAATGATTTTACCTGTTCATCCTTTTCCTGAAGCATTTGAATCCAGTTTTTTCCTTTCTCATCTGCTGTGTCTCCACTTTGTTGAAACTGATTTATCTGTTTAGTAACTGCAATACTGATGTGTTATTTTTCTTTCTCCTGAAACCATACCTGCAAGCCATCTCCAAACCCCTCTCTAATCCTTTTACAATGCCTTTCCTGGTAGAATTACCAGCAAAAGGGGAAGGGACCCCTTGTTCTTTGTCTTTCAGCCCTGCCACATGTGGAAGCAGATGCTACTCCCTAGAGACATTCTATCCATTGGAACCAGTAACTGGGTTTGGATCCAGCCTCCACTGAGGTCATTACAACAAACCAGAGTGGGGCAGACCTTCCCAAGCCTGACTGACCACCCATACCACCAGGCCAAGCCTATGCCATCCAGAGACATGAAGGAAAGGATCCTGAGATGGACCAGTAAAAGACTAAAAGACTCTTTTCAATCCCCAGAAGACAGTTAGAAAGACTATGGGGGAGGGTGGAAATTCATTGTAACTGAAAATTCATTGTAATGTGAAACCCATTGTAATGTTTTCTTTCTTGTATCATTTATATTGTAACCAATTTGATGTACCCATGATTGTATTTGAGAGTAGCTGGCCCAGCAAGTTCTGAACACCTTATACTTCTGTCTGGTGGGAGGGAAATTGTCCAGCATGTTTGTATTATCTGTATTGTAAACCTAGCTGCATACACAGGCACATACACAGAGACACCCATTTAGAATTAGATAGGTTATCTTTTTCACCTGCTTCCACACAAAGCTGTCCCTTGCTTCTTTTAAAAAGAAAATGTTTTTTTGTTTTGTTTTGTTTTTATTTTGCTGCTCTGAGGCACTAAGGCCCAAGCAAAACTCCTTTCTAATTCCATGGGGAGGGGGCACCCTCCCTCAGGCAATTTCTGAAGAGATAGCAGAAAAGAGATCTCCAAACCCCAAGTCCTGACTGTGACTCACAAATGATGCTGCCCAGTTGTCCAGTAAAGCAAGATATGTTGCACTGGGGGCCTCATGAGTACAAGTCCCAGGGCTCATTGTGTGTAACTTTAAAAATACTAAATAGCCTGGATTGCACACTGGCTAATCTCAATTTGGCCTCACAAACCCTGGAAACTAAGAGCTAGGCAGGTAGTAACCATAACCTTGGAAATGGGCAGCCTGTAATTTAAAGGCTGTGAAGAATGTAGAGGCTTGTGCTTATAACCTGACTGTAAGCTCACAAAAAGTACATCAAAACACCTGAAAATTAATTGGCATGAAAAAATTGGATACTGTTTTGAAAAAAAAAAAAAAACCAGGAGTTTTCCCAGACTTTGAAAGCTTTTGGGAGCCACTGAAGGAATCCTTTTCTGTTGCTTTTTTTTCCAATGCCTTTCCTTTGCATCAGAAAAAATTAAAAGCACCCATCAAGTCTCCCTGATCTGATCACCTTTTAATCTTTTGTCAAAACTCTCACGTGTTTTGAAAAAAAAAAGAGGGATTGTAGGAAGTTGGCACCCAACTCTCCTAGAAAAATGAAGTATTCTGGTAGATATTTAAAAGGCAGAATATTTCTTCTAAAAAGAGTAGAACCCCAGAAGCAGAATCTCACCCCCACCTTTGTTAATGGGTGGGCCATTAAGGCCTGAGCCAGAATACTTTACATAAGAAAGGTCTCCAGGTAAAGCTATAGCAATTGCCAAAAGCCCTTTTAAGGGCATAGATCATCCAGCGGGGTCAACCAAGCTTGGAACTCAGGACAGCCTACAGAGTTGCCCCTCATGGGAGTCTGACAACCAATTAGAAACAAGCTTCAATTCAAATCCCAACAAAGGTTATAAAACCCAGATACTCCCAGCACCTCAGCCCTTTTTTCTTGATCTCCTTCAAGCATGTGATCATCTTTCTCTGGAGCTCCAGACCATGTGGTCCTGTTCACCATTAAACTTTCCAAGCAGCCTCCATGTTTCCAGTGTCTTTTTCCCCACTTGGAACTGAACCCAGAAGGATATTTCTTTCAACAATCTGCCAGCAACTACTCCATCCTTTTGAAAGGTAGGCTTGCTGGGGAGGCTGAATGTGTGGCTGGGAACAAAGTGCTACCCAGCTCACTCAAATACACATGGAACAATGTGTGATATGTAAAATTATGCCTGTCAAAATATAAAGCAATGGTAATGCCATTTTTAACCTCTGTTAACCTAAGATAATTTACTGGAATAATATGTAAGAATTCTCTGTTGTTTTGTATAAAGGTTAGATATTTAGCAGGTCATGCTGTCCAGTATCATGTTAATGATGGAGATTACTGGAAATGGAAACGGGTAAACAGGATGAGGAAACAGATGGTAGGGGTGTTGCATAGGGAGATACATAGCTGGATAGATTATGAATCTGGAAAGGAGCAGAGACTCTATATTTGAAACTATATAAACCCCAGCCTTCCTGGGAACCATGTCTTCTGCCCATGAACAGAATTCCCGTCTGCAAAAGCTTCATAATAAAGCTCTTATATATTGTTCAGGTGTCTCCAGTTGATGCCTGAATGGTTGGTTTTTATAACACAGTGGTTGAATGGGTTTATAAATATTCCCCAGCAATCCCCTTCACCAGAAATCCAGAACTCTCCCAATTAAGCTCAGTCAAAAACAGACCAATGCTAGTCCATAGGGCAATGGCCAATGAATCCACAAGGCACTTGAAAGTTTCCCACTCAAGATAAACCCACCAGACAAAATTAAATGCACAATACAGGAGGGTTCATTAGCAGTGGTGGGCTTGGAATAACTTAACTGGTTCTCTGGCTGGGTAGGCATGGCAGGTTGGTCATGTGACTGGGTGGGTGACATCACTCATCACACCCAGCCCCACCTCCTGGCCACTCACCTCAAAGGCAGAGGTAGGATTCAGCCAATTGGGGCTAAACCCATCACTGGTGGCGGTCGAACCAACAGCAACCCACCTCTGTTCATGAGACAGGAAAAGTCCAGAATTCACAAGGCATGATCCAAATCAAGGCACAGTGTCAATCTGAGGCAAGGCAGGAATCACATAACCAGGAAACGCACAGCTAGGAAATGAACCAGCATCCAGCATCAGCTCCATCTGTCTGCTATGCTAAATAGCCAGTTTCTGGTGCAGTGCATTAAAAAGGCAAGGCTGCCTCTTCATGAGTAATTGAGATGATATTTCTTACACCTGCCTTTTCTCTGCCCTATGTGTTCTCGGATCAGGTGCAGAAAGTAGTTCCTCTTCCTCATCACTGACAGGCTGCAGCTGTGTGCTTTGCCCACCTGAAGCCTCAGGGCTGTCTTGCTGCTGCTGTGCTTCAACCAAATCCTGCTCAAACAGCTGCTTGGAGTCATTGACCAACTCCCCTCCAGACATGCCTGGAACTGGTTCATCTTCCTCCAAGTTTACATCTGGAGAAGTATCTGGGGAAGCATCTGGCCAGTTATCACAACACCTGCATGTACGTTACGTCTATAGGGTAAATTTACATTACATCTACATATTTATGGAGAAAAGCAAGCAGAACCTCAAGATTATGCCTTAGACACAATATTCTTCAACATCTTTGTTAACAATTTAGATGAGGGGATAGAATGGAACTATAAAATTTGTGGAAAACACCAAGCTAGATGGAATAGCCAATGGCTTATAACAGGGGTGTAAAACTGGTGGGCCGGATGCATCATGCACAGGCCACACCCATCCCAGCTCCACAAAGGCAAAAATTGCCATGATACGCAGGGGTGGGATTCAACCGGTGTTACTACCAGTTCGGTGACTATGTTTTGCACGCTCATGTGATATGCTTCCCATCTTCTAGCAAAGGGTTGTTAAAAACATCCTGCCAAACCAATCTTATTTTATTCTTTGACAAAGTGACTAAATTAGAAGATCAGCAAAATGCTGTGGACCAGTGGTGGGGTACAAATTTTTTACTACCAGTTCTGTGGGCGTGGCTTGATGGGTCTGGCAGGGGAAGGATACTGCAAAATCTCCAGTCAGAGGTGAGATTCTCCGAACTACTCAAAATTTCCACTACTGGTTCTCCAGAACTGGTCAGAACCTGCTGAATACCACCTCTGCTGTGGACATAGTATACCTACACTTCAGCAAGGCATTCGACAAAGTAGACCACAACCTGCTTCTTGGTAAACTAGAAAAATGTGGGATAGTCAGCATCAATCAGTCCATCAGAATGCAGCTAAAAGGGACCTTGGAGGTCTTCTAGTCCAGCCCCGTTTTCAAGCAAGAGATCATAGCTATTGTTTTTGAGCCAAATTTTGCCTAATCTGTACTTGTACCTTTGGCTTTTCCTGCCCACGTGTAAAACCTTGCTTTTCTCCACATTGTGAAAAAAAGAAAATATAGCTAATTGATCTATTAGAGTAGATGAGGCCTATATAAATGTGACAGGCCTAAATAAAACAGGCATGAACCAACATCCCCATCGGGTAACAGAAGTATCTGTAATTTTCCTAAACAGTTGCAACTTATGAACCAGAAGAATGAAAACGTGAGAAATGAGGAACTAAAAGTAACAGATGATTGAAAGTTTCAGTTGTACACTGGTATACGTGGAAACAGATGGTCGGTGTAGGAAGTTAGCACCCACCCAACTCCTAGAAAAATGAAATATCCTAAGAAATATTAAAAGGCAGAATATTTCCCCTAAAAAGAGAGGTAGAAACTCAGAAGCAGAAACTCACTTCAGAAGCAGAAGCTTTGTTAATGGACAGGCTATTAAGGCCTGGGCCAGAATATTCAACATAACAAAGATCTTTGCCCATCTCACCAACTGGCCTGGGAAGATTGCATCAGCCAGCACTCAAGTGAAGCTATGCGGTCCAGACAAAGCCTACAAAGTTAGCTAAGACTCCCGCCCCTGGGAGTCTGACAGCCAATGGGATACATTTCTTACACAGGAACAGGAAACATTAAAGTGGGGCCCAACACATGCCCCTTGAAGCATGTGATCGTCCTTTTCACTTTGGAGCTCCAAGCCATGTGGTCCTGTCCACCATTAAACCATCTTTCCAACAGCCTCCATGTTTCCAGTGTCTTTTTCCCCACTTGGAACTGAACCCAGAAGGATAACTTTTCCAACAGTCAGTAAGAAAGGAAATAAAGACATGGGTTATGTGGTTAGAAGAAAAGTATAAAGGATAGGATTTGAGATAAGCTCGGGGCCTCTTTGGCTTTAGAAATTTTGAGTAGTTTGGAGAACCAGGAAATACCACCTCTGACTGGCCCCGCCCCCATCTATTCTCTGCCTCCCGAGTCCCAGCTGATCGGCTGGGTCTTCTTTTGTTACCCTGCACAGGAGAACGGAGCTGGAAAGCAGGTTAGTGGGGTGGGGAGAGAATGGAGATTTTGCAGTAACCTTCCCCTGGAGTGGGGTGAGAATGGAGATTTTACAGTATCCTTCCGCTGCCACGCCCACCAAGCCATGCTCACAGAACCGGTAGTAAATTTTTTTGAATCCCACCACTGCTATAGAGCAGTTCTTCCTACTTTACTAATTATGCATTTTGAAATTGTGTCTCCCTCACAAGGAAGAGCAGATAGAAGTTGACTCTTCTTATGTAGAGCTGAAATAGAGGTTAAAATTCCAAGAAAAGTAAGAGGAGAAAATTATTAGGTTTGTATTATGCCTTTCCTTTGGAAAGTCAAGCTAATATGCATAGTACTGTCACCTTTCATTTTTACCTCTTGTTTGGTTTTTTTCATATATATTTTTTGTTCTTAAGCAACAAACATTTAAGTTAGATTGTTATTAGAAAATGGTTTTTTTTAAACCAGTACTTTAAATACAACATACTTTACTAAATTATAACAATGCCCAAAGCAGATTGAGAAGTCTTCCTGATCAAGGGAAACGTGAGAGCCCCCTCCTGGCCCTCCATGGGAAATGCACCACCTCTCTTTTTTTCCATGAGCACCTTCCACACACAGAAAATCCATTATTTATTTATTTATTTATTTATTTATTTATTTATTTATTTATTTATTTATTTATTTATTTTCATATTTATATCCCGCCCTTCTCCGGAGACTCAGGGCGGCTTACAGTTTTTGGGATACAACCCAGTGCGCTCAGCAATAGCCTTCCTTCCATTGTATATGCCTGCTTATTACTAAGCGGCATTTTTACAAAGTCAGCTTATTGCCCCCAACAATCTTGGGTCCTCAGTTTACCTACCCCGAGAGGATGGAAGGCTGAGTCAACCTTGAGCCTGGTGGGATTTGAGCCTACAGTAATTATAGGCAGCTGGAACTAAGTGCTAGGCTATTAACAGCCTGCACCACCAAGGCCCATTAGGGGGCTCCCTCTGCAAAGAGAAAGGAACACCATGCATTTATGCACTGGGCCACTGTTGCAGGCTGGGAAGGCAGTGACATCACTAAGTCTTGCCTTTCTAGGATGTTGGACTCTCTCTCTTTAACCCTTTAAGCTTCACAGGCCATTAAAAAGGCTGAAAGGAAGTCTTGAAGGAAAGGGAAGATGGCAATGGTAGGGGTGTGAGTGTGTGTCCTATACAAGGAAAGGTAGAGTGTCCTTGCACTGCAGAAGGAACAGATATATACCAGATAATAAAAAAACCAGATCTGTCAACATCTAGAAACAAGTAAAGTAATACTATTATTTTTCTTCTTGTATCCAGCCTACTTTTTCAAGTCCTCCATGCTGGTGATCAATGATCCTGAGGGAAGGAGGCATCTATCAAGTCATCTCTGGAAATGTTTTTCAGGAGGATCTCTCAGGATGATCCAAATCAAGACACAACCAGAGGTCCCATTCCGCAGAGAGATCTCAGCTGTCTCATCTTCTGTATGTCTTCTCTTCTATAGAACACTACCTCCTACATTATGAATTATGCATTTTAAATTCTGCCTCCCTCACAGGGAAGAATAGAAGGAAGTTCACTGTCCCTGATGGTGGAACTGAAACAATGGTTGAAACTCCAATTCAAATAAGAGGAAATTAATTTATTATATTTGGATGCTCCCTTTCCTTCAGAAAGTCAAGCTGATGTACATAGACAGTCTCCTTCCATTTTTCCTTCTTGTTTCGGTTGGCTTATGTAGGTGTTCCTGAACAAGATTAAAAGTTGAAGTAGGTTCTTTTTAGGAAATATTTTTAAAGACCTCTACTTTAAATAACTGCTAATTGTTTCCAATTATTATTATAATTGTACTTATGCTAATTACTCACTTTTCAAATAATCCTTCTGGATGCTCATTTTTTAAATAGCTCTTTGATTCGTTGAAGGATGCTGAAAACTGTCTAAATATTCACACTGGCAATTACCATTTTTAAAAAAAAGCTTTTTAATCAAGGCACTTTTAGCTTGCAAATAAATTCTAATAGCTTGATTTATGCCTGAATTTGGAGGCCAAACAGTCCAGTCTTGCACAGCTGAAAAATATCCTAGGCAAATTTCTTTCGCTTTGTTAACTATCTTTCAGTCGATGTCTCAATGTGAGGAGGACCAGAAACAAATTCCTGGCTGAACTCTGCCAGCACTTTCATGAAGGTTTTAAGGAGAGGCAGGACTGCTCTTCCTTGGGAAACCATGAGACATTTACTAAAATGTTGCAAGGAATCCTCCCCCCAAACATAGAAACGTTTCCTTCCGCAAACACAGGAAGGATTGGAGTCACTGATAGGTGGAGTTTTGTTACCCAAAAAACCAATTGATTCCAGACATCTTTGATGGTTGTTGGAGGGTGGGTGAGTGAGTGAATGGATGGATGATGGTAGCTCAGTCGATCCAAGAGGAAACTGCTGTTGACTTCACTGAATGGCGCTGAAAGTCCTGGAGAATCAGTAAAATTGATAAAACCTTTCCAAACTATTGCTTCAGTTAAAGGCTTTTGGTTCTGCCTGTTTTCTGCCTGTGAACCTTGGAATCCTAGCAAGCATAGCCATTTACCTGAGATACATAAAGTTGTTTTGGGAATTTATAAACAATAGAACCATTTTTTTCACAATTCCTCCTGGACCTTCTGTGTATTCTCCTTCCCTGTCAGGAGGGCCTTGTCTCCTTCGAGGAGGTGGCTGTGTATTTCTCCAAAGAGGAATGGACTGAGCTGGATCCTGACCAAAAAGCTCTTCATTGGGAAGTCATGATGAATAATTACAGGAATGTGGCCTCTCTTGGTAAGGCTCTTTCCTATTTTCCAGTTAGAGACTTCAGGAAGATGTTTTGTAGTTGGATACCACTGGCTGTTTCTTATTTTAAAAATCTCAGATAGATGTTATTCTGGAGAGGAAGCAGGTAGAAATACGCTATTCTGCTCCTAAGAAGGAAATAGATCTGTGGCGTTCTCTTTAGATGCGTTGTGTGCCATTTCACATCTGATGTATTTTCGATTTATACATGTCAGTGACAAACTAATTTTTGGCTTTATGTAGTGCTGAACTCCATCACAGGTTTTAGCCTTTTTGGCCCAGATAATTCCACATCAATCCTGTGAAGCCGTGATGGCACAGTAGTTAGAATGCAGTACTGCAGGCTACTTCGGTTGCCTGCTGGCTGCCTGAACTTTGACAATTCAAGTCTTACCAGGCTCAAGGTTGACTCAGCATTCTCTCTTTCTGAGGTTGGTAAAATGAGGAGCCAGATTGTTGGGGTCAATAGACTAACTCTGTAAACAACTTAGGGCTGTAAAGCACTGTGAAGTGGTATATAAGTCAAAGTTGTGTTGCTATGATGCCCTGTTGTTCAGATATGTGGGTTAACTACTTCTGTTTGATTTCTCTCCTGTGCCTTGGAATTAGGGATGAAATGGTGCTGGTTTTGCATTGCAAACATGCAAATTAAGGTTAATAAAGAACACTAGGTTTTCCCACCCCTTCAATTATGCGATTTTGGTCAAGAAAAAAATAAATTGCAAATGGAACATATTCTGTGTGAAAAGAAAAAGATGAGTTTCAAAGGAGATTTAGTTCTTGCAAGTCTCTGTTGGAATTGGCACCCTTCAAATAAATGTTAGGTTTTCTAATACATCTTTGGATGCTTCCTCTGATTTTTCTTTAACTCAGAGCTCACTCTTCTTGAGATTTGAATAGGTATGGATAATTATAAACAAAAAGAATGTTTGCTGTCCTTAAATCTTTTATGCTTCATTAATGTGGGAATTATCATTTATACCATTGTAAGCAATTAAACATGTAATGTTAGAATTTGAAAAGTTTCAGAAAGCAATAATACTGATTGATCCTTTTCTTTAACCTTGCTATCATATTTATTTCTCTTTCCCCTTGAAGGTGATAATGAGCAGGAGCATGAAGAGCCAAGGGAATCATTCCAAGGGTTCAGACATGGAGACGTAATGGAGAAGCCTGAAATTCAAACGTTATTCCAAAGGCAGGAAAGAAACCCCTCAAATAATTGGAATAAGGAAAGCTCATCTTCCATTGAGGCTCACATGCAGGAGTTTCTTGAGGAAGGGGGAAAATTAAAAAAAAATTATTGGGAAAGGTGTAAAACTATCCAAAGACACATTAGAGGTCAAGTAACATAATCCATCCACATCCAAAGGACAAGATTACAAATGCAAAGACAATGGAAAAAAATTACAATTGGTGTTTCCCATTTTCTCAGGAATATGGGTCTCTAACATCGCATAAAAGTCTTCCCATCGGGGAGAATCCAGAGAAAGGCATGGAGAATGGAATAAGATTCTGTGAAAGGAAGACTTTTACTGCTCAGGAAAGGAACCAGAAGGAGAAACCATATAAATGCGTGGAATGGGATTGCATAAAATTGCATCCCTGATGAGACATAAGATAATTCATACATGCGATGCGCCATATAAATGCATGGAGTGTGGAAAGGGCTCCAACAAAGACAGTAATCTTACTTCCCATGAAAGGACCCACACAGGAGACAAGCCATATGAATGCATGGAATGTGAAAAGAGCTTCAGCAAACACAGTGGTCTTATTTCCCAGAGAAGGATCCACAAGGGAGAAACCATATAAATGCATGGAGTGTGGAAAGTCTTTGAGTCACAGCCATCACCTTACTCGCCATAAATGGATCCACACAATGGGAAAGCCAAGATAAATACATGGA
Organism: Naja naja; assembly: GCA_009733165.1. Classification (NCBI taxonomy): domain Eukaryota; kingdom Metazoa; phylum Chordata; class Lepidosauria; order Squamata; family Elapidae; genus Naja; species Naja naja. Next base: position 9,514 of record SOZL01000514.1, on the reverse strand, counting down.
CTTTGGAGAAAGCTTTAAGAGGAGAAACGACCTAATTTCCCATACAGAGATAAGCTTGGATGGGAACGTATGTTAATTCTAGAAAGTTACATTTATGAATGTTCATATTTACAGAGACTGACCTTGCAAAGGAATTTTTTTTCTTAGCTCGATACTTCCTGTTGTCTGAATATGGTACTTATGTCTTATTGACAAACTAAATTCGATGGGCTTTATTAAGTCTGAAACTGATGAATGCGTGTTCACAAAAAGATCTGAGAATATATATGAGATAATTCTTGTTTATGTTAATGATATTGTTTATATTGGTCCAAATAAGCAAATGAGTGAGAATTTTGCTAAAGCTTTGCAGAAATATTTTACATTGAAATCTTTAGGTCACATTAACACTTATTTGGCTGTTCAGATTACCAAAACTCAGAAGGGGTTTAGTCTTTCACAAGAAGATAAGATTGAACAATTGTTGCATCATTGCAATATGCTAAAACAGCTAGTATACCTATACAAACAGATTTTCATAATCTGGCACATGAACCAAGTCCTGATTTTGAAGATCAAACACTTTATCGTTCAGTAATTGGGTCATTGTTATACATTAGTAGTTGCACCAGACCCGACATTGCACTTAATGTTAATCTTTTGTCACGACACATAGGTAAGGCAAAACATTTTCATTGGTTATGCATTAAGAAGTTATTGAGATATCTAAAGCACACTAAAACTATGAAGTTGTTGTTAGAACCGACACATACTGATTATGCAGAATTATGTTGTCATGCAGATTCTGATTGGGCGAGTGATAAGAAGTCACGTAAACGTATTTCAGGTTATATGATGTTCTTAAATGGATGTCCTGTTTACTGGCAACTGCATAAACAGAATTTCATTTCTTGTTCATCTACTGAAGCTGAATATGTTTGTGTTTCAGATGCTTGTAATTCTTTAACATGGTTTGATGCTTTAGTCACAGATATCTGGACACGCCCAATCCAGCCAATTACTGTGATGGAAGACAACGAATCTGTGGTTTATATTTCTGAAACACGTTTCACAGGTTCTAGGTCCAGACACATTGACATTCGTTATAAGAACATAAAGCAATTAGTTAAACAAGGTTTTGTTAAATTACAGTATGTGTCCACACATGATCAGATTGCTGACATGCTCAATAAACCACTTCCAGCAGCAAAAAAATATCTGCGTGAGAAGATGTGCCTTATCTGATTTTTGCTTAACAAAGAAGGGGATGTTACTGTGTTTTTTTCTGGTTTGTCTGCCAAGCTCCTAAGCTAATATTATAGCAGGCAGGTGTCTGCTAGCTAGAATCGTTATCTTGTCTCCATAGTAATGAGATAAGACTGTCTTGTGACTTTTGATTTACTGCGCATGTCTTAAAAGTTTTTACTTCACTTCCTTTGTTCTTTTCCTATATGCCTTGGTGTGAGATTAAGCTGCCGGTATGTAGCTCGTTAGATTTTCTTATTTTTGTACAATAAAAAATGTTTCTGTTAGATTTGCATGAAGAGTCAGACGTGAAGTGCTTCAGTGAAGAGTTTATTAGTGACTACAGCTCATAACAGACCCGATTTGGCTGGTCTGTGGCTGCTACTTATAGCCAGCAGCCGCAGTTGCCAGCCAATCAGAGTGCAGGGTTTTCCACTTTTAAACCAATCATTTCTGACATTTTACAAGAACAGTTCAAACTTAACCAATGACATTCAAACCTGCATACATAACACCCCTCCCCACTAGGTTCAGTCCATACTCAAACCCCAACCTATCTAATGTATTCTTTTAAATAGGTGGGGCTGTTACATGTACGTTGAGACCTTCGTGGTTCAGAGGTTTTAACGTTCTCACCCAGTGAGAGGGGAAATGTGTCTGTTGACATTTCCCTAGTTGGACTTCCTGTGAAAGAAGACCCTGTTTGATTGTTAGAATCTGGTCTCTCCTCACCCATCTCAGCCCAATGTCAGCACCCAAGTCAGGTAGTGATGTGCAATCTTCCACTTGTAATCTCCGAAGGAGATTTAAATGGGTGCCGGAAAGTCTTGAAGGCAGGAAAACTAGAGGTGGGGCAGGGTAAGTGGCGGGAATGAGTGTGTCTCTGCGTGAAGGGGGGGGCAGAGGGTGCTCATGTTAGAGAAGGAAGGGAGAGAAGCCAAGTCCCCATGCAGGTTCAACCTCCTGAGTCCTCGGGGTGGGAAAACCCGGATCCCATGTTTTTGTTTTATTTATTTATTTATTTATTTATTTATTTATTTATTTATTTATTTATTGGACTTGTATGCCGCCCCATCTCCGAAGACTCGGGGCGACTCACGACTAAAAACATACATCCATAATAAATAGTTAAAAAAGAATTAAACCAAACAAGCCCAATATTATCGATGTTAAAATTAATTAAAAATTAATTAAAAACCACCACCACCCCGAGAAGGCTATCCGAATTGGTCAAATAACCGAATTGGTCAAATAACCAGGTCTTCAGGTCGTGGCGGAAGGTGCGGAGGTCAGGGGCCAGATGGAGCCCCAGGGGCAGTTGGTTCCATAGGGTGGGAACCACCACAGAGTAGGCTCGTCCTCGGGGGACCGCCAGCCGACACTGGCTTGCTGACGGAACCCCGAGAAGTCCCTGCCTGTGTGCTCGTACAGGGCGGTTGGTACTCGATATTGGCAGGAATCGCTCCTTTAAATATTCCGGACCCATGTCGTGTAGGACTTTGAATGTTAAAACTAACATTCAACATTCAACATGCTGCCCCTCTCCACATAGGTGGCAGGTGGCAGGCAGAGGGAAGCGGTGCTCAGAATGAGCCGCATTGCCCTGGGAACAAATCCCCAGAGAGGAGGAAGGGTCCTGGAAGAATCCTTCACCCACTCCCCCATAGCCTGGAGAAAGCTCCAAGGTGGGAGATGGGGAGAGCTTGGAGGGCAAATCTGGAGTAGGAAAGAAGAACATGGTTGCAAGGGAGGAACTGCAGGAGATTGTGCCCACTTTCTCCTTCTGTTCTGGAGGACACTAAAATAGGGTTGGATCCTCAGCAGTTCAATTTCTTTTAGGAGGGTGAGTGAACTAGGACATCACGAACCCCTGTGTCTCATGTGAACAGTTGCTTAGCCTGATTGTGTTTTGGGTATGTTTTCGGAATCTGCCTGTGTGTAATTGTGTGGATTGACTCTTAAAAAGGAAACCCTGAAGAAAGGGAACATCCAAAGCTGGTCACTTTTGGGCGTTTCTTTTTTTTAAAGTAAGCTTTTATGTTTTGTTCACCTGTTAGAGTTTGTGTAAACCCCCTTGCAGGTAAATGCAGATTTAGGTTTTTATAAAGCAAGTCCTACTTTCTGAGAAAAAAGCAACTGGAAATGATCCAAAATGCATTCATTCAGTATTCCGAGTCCATGATGGAGACCAATCTGAATGTTTGTATCAAATACACATTCATGCACACAGATTAAGTGCTCAATGTCACTGTAATGGAGCTCAGCAAAACATACGTTTCCATTAGAATGATATGTTTTAATTGGAGATTAAATCCACCACTTTCTAATTAATCACAGATACAGAAATTGGAAGCCATTTGTAACACCCTCTGCTGGAGGCAAAAAATTGGACAAAGACAGCTGAAAGAGCTGACCTGTAGCTACAGGAATGGTACTATGAATAGAAAGGTGTTTGGAGATCCACAAGATTCCCTGGACCCATTTGGAATTGCACTACAGGACAGAGAAAGAATGAAAAGCCAATCTTTAGCAAGCAAGGAAATTGGAAAACTCCCTTCTGGTGTCCAGTCTGGGAGCTGTGGGGAGATCTGGGCAAGAACTGGGCAGAAGATCCCAGAGGAGAAAACCACCCTTTCAGAAGTTCAGCCCTGGAACTTTAAGAGCTTGCAATACAAGGAGGATGAAGGTCCCCGAGGACTTTGCAGCCAACTTCATTCCTTTTGTAGTCAATGGTTGAGACCAGTAAAGCACACAAAAGCACAGATGCTGGACCTGGTTGTTTTGGAGCAGTTCCTGGCGCTTCTGCCCCTGCAGATGGAGAACTGGGTGTGGGAGTGTGGAGCAGAGACCAGCTCCCAGGCAGTGGCCCTCGTGGAAGGCTTCCTGAAGTTGATTAAGAATCAGAGAACTCAAACAAGTATTTTTAGAGCTACATATCAAGCAAATTAGAGAGAGAGAGATGGGGAGGGGGAAAGAAAGAAAAGGGGATAGAGAGAGAGAGAGAGAGAAGGAAAGAGAGAGAGAGAGAGAGAGTGAATGAAAAGAAAGAAAGAAAAGAAAGAAAAGAAAGAAAGGGTCTTATCGAAAAAACAGGTGGAACAGCAGCTGATGACTTCCTTCTACCGGTCCACAATAGAAAGCACCCTCACATATTGTGTCATGGTATGGTACACTGGCTTAACAGCCGTGGTTAGGAAGGCACTACAGAGGGTGATGAGCACAGCACAAAAAATCATGGGCTGCCCCCTAGTCCCACTGGATTTGTTTTCTCTACTAAGCAAACAAAACCAGCTAAACATGACTGGGACAACGCCCAGACAACCCAAGATAAAAGACTTTTTAAAAATGAAACCTGAAGCCTTGTCACCATCTCAAATGAGACCAATGACCATTGTATCACCTGCAAATTCCAGAACTTTAACAGAGGGTTCCGCTGAGGTGCAGCCATTGGTACAGAGGGAGAAGAGCGATGGAGAGAGCACACAGCCCTGAGGGGCACCTATGCTAATTACCTGGGTACTAGATGTAGTTTTCCCAAACTACACCTGTTGCTTCCTATCTATCAAAAAGCTGATTATCCACTTACAAGTATGCACAGGCATAGCAAACTGAATCAGTTTAAAATAGGGGTGTCAAACTCTATTTCACTGAGGGCTGGGGACAGGCATGGGGCGTGGCTGGTGTGTGTGGCCATGGTAGGCGTGTCAGGGGCACCTGTGGTGGCCCAGTGCTAAGGCAGGACTTCTCTGAGGCCCCCCCTCACTTTCATTATAACCTTCCTTCCTTCCTTTCTTTTTATTTATAATTTCATTTATGATTTTTTTCTTTAACATGGTGAAGAGTGTATTGTCAATAAACTGCACACAATTCTAATAATGATAGTACCATTTAAAATATACATAATCATAATCTTTCAATTTCTAACATTTGTGTGTACATAGTAATTATAATATGTTCTAGTATAGTTCTTTCTATTTCTTTTTTCTAACACTTAATAAGATAACTATCATGTTAAAAAATATTCTATATCTATCCATTATCTCTTGTTCTTTTTAGAATTTCAACTCTTATTAACTTTTTGATGAATCTTGCATGCTTCTCTGGTATCTTGTAACTCCTTTTGTCATGTTTATTTAATCTAAATATTTCATCTGCCACAACATCTATCTCTTGCTGTTGGATCTCTAGAGCACCTATACACAATTCCCCATCATTTTTAGTAGACCTTTCTCTTTATTCTCTTTTATATTTTGAATTCTTAAAGGATATTCTGTCTGTTCCGTGTTAGAAATTATTGCTATCTCTTCCATATCTTTGTCTGCTTGTATCATTTTGGATTTATCTCTATTTTTCCTCAGCTCTTTCTAATTTCATCTCTATTTTGTGAATATTGGGTTCATTTTTATTGTCATTTGCTGGTTTTTTCTAGTCTCACACCTGCATCCTCCATCAATTTCATCATCACCTTATGATTCTTTGTTATATCTTCCTTAATACATTGAAACATCAATAATATTTCTTTATCAACTGCATTTGTTTTCCCTGTTGAAACATTTTGTGATGATACAGTAAATTAATCACTGCTCAATATTCCACCAAAATTTAAATATCCCAATTGTTCAGAAACACCAAAAACACCAGTGTTTGTAAATTTACGCAGTCCTGGAACGGTTCCTGTTCTGTTCCATCTGTTCCATCCACTAAATTTATAGTCTTCAAAATTTTCCAATTTGCACCCTTTAAGTTTTCCAAATTTTTAAGTCTTGTTTAATTTTTCTTCTATCTTCTTTTGCCTCATAGAATGTTTTGTCAAATGATCTTGATAATCTAAATTGGCCCACCAAATTTCCCCAAATGCCTTTATTCCACAAAGTCAGATATTCCGTTTCAAGGATGTTTCTTGTTAATTGTAATCCACCTTGCCTTAGAAATCTTCAAAAGGCTCCAAGCTTCCAAGCAGCCAAGTAGATATGGAACCAAAATAAAAATGCCTTCCAGATGTTGTTTGCCTTTCACCATTTCCTTTCTCCTCTTTGTTATTCTTGTACAGCAGGGGTCTTCAAACCTGACAGCTTTAAGACTTGTGGACTTCAACTCCCAGAATTCCTCGTCCAGTCATGTTAGCTCAGGAATTCTGGGAGTTGAAGTCCACAAGTCTTAAACTTGCCAAGTTTGAAGACCCCTGTTGTACAGTATTATCAAATAATTCTTACTTTCCAAGGTTATTCCCACCATGTAGTAATATAATATCTTCTTTGACCAGTAGGTGGCACCCCGCTCTAAGATCCAGCTTTAAACAGCAAAATGAAACAGCAGGCCATCAAAGAGAAAGATCAAGGGGAAAATAAAAATAAAGCAAAGTTCCTCTTTCTTTGTACGGATTCTTTCAACAATCAACAGTATTATCCACAAATTAAATCATTTTTCACGCTATTACCAGTTCCAGTCTAGTCCCTCTATTTCACGTTCTTCAACACAGTGCGATTCACCATTCGGCCACTGGAGAGCGAACGCCAGAGGTGATTTACCATAGAACAAAGGGAGGGAAGTGACCTCACTGGATCTGACGCATCGCTCCGTCTCTATTTAACCCTTTGAGCTCCGCAGGAGGTTTAAATGGGTGCCGGAAAGTCTTGAAGGGAGGAGAACTAGAGGTGAGCAGGTAAGTGACGGGAGTGAGTATGAGTGTGTGTGTGTCTCCGCGTGCAAAAAGGGTGCTCGCGCTAGAGAAGGAAGGGAGAGAAGCCAACTCCCCGTGCAGGTTCAGTCTCCTGAGTCCTGGGGGTGGGAGAGCCCGGATCCCATGTTCTCCTGCCGCCCCTTTCCACGCAGGTGACAGGCAGAGGGAAGCGGTACTCAGAGCGAGCCGCGTTGCCCCGGGAACAAATCCCCAGAGAGGAGGAACGGTCCTGGGGGAATCCTTCGCTCCCCGCCTGGAGAAAGCTGAGAGGTGGGAAATGGGGAGAGTTTGGACGGCAAATCTGGAGCAGGAAAGAAGAACTGCAGGAGATTGTGCCCGCCTTCTGTGCTGGAGGGCACCAAAATAGGGTTGGAACCTCAGCAGTTCAATTTCTGTTAGGAGGGTGAGTGAACCAGGACATCACCAACCCGGGTGTCTCATGTGAACAGTTGCTTAGCCTGTTTGTGTTTGGGGCATGTTTGGGGAATCTGCCTGTGTGCAATTCTGTGATTTGGCTCTTAAAAAGGAAACCCTGCAGAAACGCAAGTGGAGCTGTGGTCATTTATTGGCATTTCGTTTTTTTTAAGTGAGCTTTTATGGTTGGTTAACCTGTTACAGTTTGGCTTGTTGTATAAACCCTGCTCGTAAGTAAATGTAGATCTAGATTTTTATGAAGCACACCCTAAAAAGAAATTGAAAATGACCCAAAATACATTTATTCAATGTTCCAGGTCTCTCATGGATGTCAGTCTCAAAGTTTGTACCAAACACACATTCATATGCAGGGACAAACTGTAATCCTGTACTAGCTCAGAAAAATACTTCTTTCCATTGGAAAGAGTGTTAAAATGAGGTTAAAATAATCTATCACTTTCTAATTAAAATACAGATATTGGAAGCCATTTGTGCTCTCTCTTGGAGGCAAGAACTGGTGAAAGTTGGCTGAAAGTCTTGCCTAATCTGTAGCTACAGGAATGGTGCTATGACCGAAAGGTGTTTGGAGAAAGAATGAAAAGCCAATCTTTATCAAGTGAGGGAACTGGAAAAGGCCCTTCTGGTGTCCAGCCTGGGAGCTGTGGGGAGATCTGGGCAAGAACTGGGCAGAAGGTCCTGGAGCAGAAAACCATCCTTTCAGACATTCAGCCCTGGAACTTTAGCAGCTTCCAACACCAGGAGGATGAAGGACCTCGAGGACTTTGCAGTCAACTTCATTACTTTTGTAGTCGATGGTTGAGATCAGAAAAGTACACAAAAGCACAGATGCTGGACCTGGTTGTTTTGGAGCAGTTCCTGGCACTTCTGCCCCTTCAGATGGAGAGCTGGGTGCGGGAGTGCAGAGCAGAGACCAGCTCCCAGGCGGTGGCCCTGGTGGAAGGCTTCCTCCTGAGCCAGGCGGAGGAGGAGAAGGAGAGGATTGACTGGCAGGTGAGAGACCTTTATTTGGGAGCTCAGAATTTATTAAATCTAATAGTCTAAATCTAACAGTGTGTTTGAATTCTTAACCCTTGCCTACCAGAGTTCTTTGGCATTCAGTATACATGGAAATACTTTTAATTCTTGAAGGACATTGTTCTGTTATTCATGATAGTTGTTCCTTCCCATATTGATGGATTCTGGAGCTTCAAAGTGACATTCACAGAAGAATCTTGGTATGTATTGTCCATTCATTCTTCTTGTTTCCTGCCTACTTTTTCAAGTCCTTCACAATGGAGATCAGAGATCCTAAGAGGCGGAGGCATCCATCAAGTTCATCACCAGAAATGTTTTTCAGGAGGATCTCTCAGGATGATCCAAATCAAGACACGACCAGAGGTAATACAAGGCTCTCCCATTCTGCAGAGAAGTCTCAGCTGTCTCATCTTCTGTATGTCTTCTCTTCTATAGAACACACCTCCTACATCATGAATTATGCAGTGTAAATTCTGTCTCCCTCACAGGGAAGAATAGTAGGAAGTTGCCTCTTCCTGAAGGTGGAGCTGAATCAGGGCTTGAAACTCCAATTCAAGTAAGAAGAGGAAATTTATGTATTAGAATTGTATTCTCCTTTTCCTTCAGAAAGCCAAGGTGGTGTACGTAGTACAGTCACCCTTCATTTTCCCCTCTTGTTTGAGTTGGCTTATTTTTGTGTACCCAAGCAAGATGAGGCTGTCATTAGGAAATCTTATCTTAAGATCAATATTTTAAATAAGTGCTAATTGTTTCCAATTATTATAATAGTTGTAATTATGCTAATTACTATGTTCACTTTTCAAATACTTCTTTGTGATGACTCTTCTTTTGTAATTCTTTGACTTGCATCTGTGCAAGGATGCTCAAAAATAACTAAATATTCACACTGGCAAATTACATTTTAAAAATGTTTTATTTACAATCTGGGATAAGATAAGCAAGTTGGCCATAGTGAGTTGTCCTGCAGTGATTTGGCCATGGTGAATTAGCCATAGTGAGTTTGCTGCAGTCAATTATCATAGGTCCCTAAGAAATCTCCTCAGGAAATTTCTTCCACTTTGTTACCTATCATTCAGTCAATGTCTCAGACTACAAGCCGCTTCCTTACAATGTGAGGAGGACCAGAAACAAATTCCTGGCTGAGCCCTCCCAGCACTTTCA
>SOZL01000513.1:0-11850 GCA_009733165.1 Naja naja | reverse complement strand
GCAGCAAGTCTGCAACACTTACTCGTTGTCCGAGGTTCCCTGTTGATGTTGTCCTGGGTTCCCGAGGAACGAGTCTCAGCCCTCGCCGAGACAATTTAGGGGGTCCTCGCAAGGACGAAAGAAGTCGAATAAGAGCCACCACACCAGAAGTTTCTCGAGATGAGAGCACGAAGTGCCCGGGGTGATGTTGTGTCCCCCGAACAGATCGCAACAGTCTCTTTTATTAAGCAGTTTTAGCAGGGAGGGGTAACTACAGCAAGGAAGGGAGTAGCATATAGAAAGTTACCAGACAGCGTGAGTCAGAGCATGCGTGTTAGCAAAACACCACCTGATTTACAGGAAATCATACATTTCAGCGGAATAGAAACCTAACTCAGGGAAAACGAAACTTAACTTGAGGAGGAATGCAATGGGTACTATAAATCATGTCAGTCAGGCATTAGATAACATGTAGCACTGAAAAAGGTCAAGTCAAGTTCTCACGGCTGTGAGGCCTAAGAAAACCTGAACCAATGATATATCCATATGTCCTCTGTTTTTATTTTTTAAGATGGTTAATTTCCTTCTAAAGCTATGACATCCCCAGTGGATCCCCCCTCCGGGAGAGCCCGAGGAGCCATGCGCTTTTCCAAAGGAATGGTTTCGATTCAGAGTCTTCATCAGCCTCAGAGGCTAATTCTAAAAGAGGTTGTTTATATTCATTTTCAACAGTGTGCTTTAGCAAGAGGACATCATCTCCAATACTGTTTAGTCGTTGTTTCAAGAATGCTAGAACTCTCCCCATGACACATGGGCCAATTGTACATGCAAGGAGCAACAAAATCAGAGGACCGGCTAGGGCCGAGAGGAGGGTGGTCAACCAGGGAGAGAAATTGAACATTTCCTGGTACCACGTGTGGGATTGGGACGCTCTCTTTCTCTATCTTTTAATCGGGTATTTAATTCTGCCATAGAGTCAAGCACAATGCCCGAACTGTCGGTATAAAACAACATTCCTCTTTCAAGGCGACACACAGACCGCCCTGTTTTAGGAATAGCAAGTCCAAGCCCCTCCTATTTTGTAGAACAACTTCGGAGAGGTGAGGGAATTTTGGAGGGCAACCATAGATTGCTCAATGCGTTTGAGGTCATCATCTATTTCAGCACTGAGCCTGCGGATGTTTTGGTCAGCCACAACCATTCCTGCGATTCCTGTTGCCGCACCAGCGGCTCCTAGGCCCAGGAGAAGGGACAAGGTCATGGTAGTAACCATTTCCCGTTTGGTTCGTGGAAAGTACTGGGGTGTTTCCATGCGAGAAAGGAACTCATTATTGGAAAAAACAGACATTTTAGGGAGAAGATAAACCTGAATGCAAAAAGCTTTTTGTGTGTGTAAAATGTCTCCACTGACACACAGTAGCACCGTAGAGCAGGCCCAAATAGAGCCATTGGAAGGAATAAAAAACTGACCGTTGAAACGTTTGAAAAGATCTGCAGTTGATAGAGTAGTGTACATTATAGCCCACCCTCCACTGTCAAATCCTAGCCTTTCTTTGGATAAGTATGTTGTGCAGGAAGTATAGGCATCCGAGGAGGCATTGATACAAAAGTGAGAAAAGTTAGAGGGTACATACCCAAGGCAACAACCTTGACCTTCAATTGAGGATACCGTTATAGAAGAGTTAGACCACCTGCAACCAGTATCTGAGGTGCTATTGGCAAAAGGTAAGGCGGAACCTATGGCCTCATAAAAGGGGTTGAGAAGACATACACAGCCAACACCTACTATCATTGTTAGGAAAAGCACGGGCTGCCACAAGGGCATCATGCAGAGGAGACCAAGGACACCAATGGATTGTTTCTTTTAGTCAAGGGCTGTAAAAGGGCGAATTGACTTGTTTGTTTGGGCCCACAGGTGGGGATGTTTCTAAGGACATGGTTAGACGGATTATGAATATATTACCTGGATGACTGTTTTGGACTTATCGTTCGACCTTCCCCCATTTTTCCCTTTAAACCATTCAGTAATCGGAAGACTCCTTCCGTGAGATGTAAAAGTAACAGTCATAGGATTAAAGGCGAACGCAGCAGGCCCAATTGGTGCAGGAATTCCAAGGCAAATTGTTATCAGGGCCTAGTATAGCTTTGATATAGTCAGTAGTATAGGGAGCAGTCCACCAAATCTTTCGGTTGACACACATTGCCAGGACTTGCAGTACCAATCAGAGATGGTTCCACATTTATCTAGGTGGGAGAGATCAGTAAGATGTCCTGGGCAGATATACAGGCCTGGACCAGTGTTCCAGACTTCCGAGGGAAGGATCACATTTTGTTTTATGTTTAAATCCATGGGCCGACCAGCATTTCAGCAAAGTCAAAGTAAAGTGCAGGAAACCAAGGCCACAGAGTTAGATTAGAGATGGAATGAAGGATGTTTCCTTGGAAGTCCAAAATAGTCCAAGTATAATTTGGGGACGATGCAGGTTCTGCTGTGTGCGGAATAGGGCGCCCAAGCGGAGAACTGCAGGGGTAGAAACATGGGAAAAAGGCAAGGAGAGAAGGAAACTTTCATATCAAAAGATCTTTCTTGCTTTGGGAAAAACAGGGAGCATACATAAGTGCCGTAGTCTTCAGATGAAATGTTAAAATTAACAGAGAAGTGGAACAGGGAGAGGATATAATGTAAGTATTGTTAGAGGGATGGATTGGATATCCATTCTTTAGCCATGTCCACTGAGCTGGATGCAGCAAGGGATGGCGTTGTCTGCAAACAAGTTCCACGACCCCAAGAGGGGTTTGCACTCTACAATGAGGAACTCTTATATAAGCACTTAGACGTTCAAGGAGAGTACATTTAGGAAGAGAGGAAGAGGCATTAGAGACAGAAGAGGCAAGAGAGATCAGGGATAGGATCAGGAGGATCTTCATCTTTCTTTTTGGTTGATTGAGATGACAGGGGCGGACACAGCGAGCGGAACCCACAAAACTCGATCAGGCAATTGAACTGCTGCGTAGCCTTTTCCCCAGGTGATCAGTTGAGCTGGACCTTTCCAAGCTGGATCCGGAAGATGCCTATAATATACCAGAGGAGAGAAGGGGAGGGAGGAGTGGAAAAATGTCTCGAGGCAGCAGTGGAGGCAGGAGATCCAGTTAGATTAAGAAAATTCAATGAATACAAGCAAACATTTAATACATTTTGCAACGCCGGAGTGTCGGGGGCTGATGCCTTTTGACCCCAAGTGTCTGTCCAAGGCCTGTTTAAGAGTCAAATTCGCTCTCTCTATAATGGCCTGGCCCTGGCTATTGAAAGGAATGCCGAATTTATGGATTATTGACCAGCGATGGCAAAATTGTGCAAAGGCAGAGCTCGTATAAGCTGGTCCATTGTCAGTTTTAGAGTTTTTGGACATCCCAACGTTACGAAAGTCGAATACAATGATTAATAACTTGTTTTGCGGTTTCACCCCTTTGCAAGGTTGCCATGATGAAACCTGAATACGTATCAATGGAAACATGAATGAATTTCCAAGGGGCAAAGGATGGATATTGAGTTACATCCATTTGCCATGTCTCACAAGCACTAGTACCCTGGGGTTGACCCCTTGTGGGATTGCAGATGCCTGTAGACTGCATGTTGGACATTGCTGAATTATGGCAGTGGCTTCTTGATGGGTAATACCAAACTGCTTGACAAGAGCCTTTTTGTTCTGATGAAAATAGTCATGGCTTTCTCCTGCTGTTAAGGTATACAGACAGGAGGACGGGTTGGTTTTACATGCCTCATCTGCCATATGATTTCCTTCTGATAAAAATCCAGGAAGATGTTGATGACTTCTAATATGTGCTACAAACAGCGGATGAGCACGGAGATGTAACAAATCCTGGAGCTGTAAAAAAAGTCTCATTAAAGGGACAGGGGTTGAGGGAGAAATGTAAGCATCGTATATACAAGAGACCAGATGTGAAACATACAAACTATCTGTAATAATGTTAAGGGGCTGATTGGGAAACATTGAAAGAGCAAGATTGAAGGCAGACAATTCTGCTTGTTGGGCAGAAGACTGAGCTGAAGTAGTACGAGTCTGCCAATTGTCCTGTCCTTTATCCTGCCATACACAGGCACCTATGGATTTTGAGCCATCTGTGAACACAGTGAGGGCATCTTTGATGGGAGAGGAACTTACAGGAGTTGAAAAAGAATGGGAACAGTTTTTAAAATTTGTAATCGAGGATCTGGAGGAAGATGGCATGAGAGAATACCATTCCAATCCTCCAAGGCATTTTGCAATGCATCTGATGTTTGAAACAAAGATTCCCATTGACTTAATTTAAAAGGTACATACAGAGTACTGAATTCTATACCCATAAGAGCCCTTGTACGTCTCCTCCCTTTTCCAAGAGAAGAGCCATTTGTAAGGCTTTGGTGGTGATTGAAGCCTTAGGAGTGTGTGCCAAATGTATCCATTCTAAAATGTGCATTTTCTTTCCATCAGTTAACTGAAAAATGAGGAAGTTAAGAGAGAAGGAGTAGGTAGGATAGCAAACAGGAGAGGCTCATTAGGCAAAGCTCTATCGACCCATGTCTGGGTGAGAGCAGTATTAACTAAAGACAAAGCAGTCTTCTGATCTTGTGTTAAGACAACAGTGTCTGATGGATGTTTAAGGCCTATCAGAGCAGAAAAAGAGGAGATAGAACATGAGTTGAAATTGACAGATAAGGTCTGGCCCAATTAAGAGTTCCCAGATACTGTTGGAGTTGAACAAGTGTGGTTTTTCTGGGAGATGTAATGTAGGGAGAACAGGCGTGGCAGCAGATGCCATGAGCTTATGACCCAAATACTGCATAGGATACTGAGTTTGAATTTTGTCAGGAGCAACATGAAGACCAGATTGAGCCAAAATAGTATACAGAAAAGTAAGAGTTTGAGAAACAGTGCCTTTTGGACCATCTGCTGCAATTAAAATATCATCCATGTAATGATAAACCAAAAAGGTAGGATGTGCATCACGATAAGGCTGTAGGGCCTTATCAACATAATATTGGCACATTGTGGGAGAATTTATCATGCCTTGAGGAAGGGCCTTCCATTGATATCTAGTAGTAGGCCTTGAATTGTTAAATTGAGGAATGGTGAATGCAAAAGAATTCTGTCAGCAGGAGCCAAAGGATAGAAAAGAAACAATCCTTCAAATCTATTACTACCAAGTCATAATTGTGAGGAATTAAGTTTGGATTGGGGAGGCCACATTGTAGAGGTCCCATAGGCTGAATTATGGCATTAATTTTTCTCAAATCCTGCAGGAGGCGGTATTTCCCATTTTTCTTTTGATTACAAAGACAGGAGTATTATAAGGGCTAGTTGAAAATTCAAGATGTCCCTCTTGCAGTTGTTGAGCCACCAAGTCCTGCAGGACTGTAACCTTTTCCTGTGACATAGGCCATTGATCCACCCACACAGGGATAGGAGATTTCAAAACAAGAGATAAAGGAAGAGAAGACATAGTATGAAATTAAGGGATAGTTAGAGTAGCATGAAGTTGAGACAAGAGATCCCGTCCCCACAAATTAGTATGCAAGGGCAGGATGAAGGGTCGAAGAAAAGCAGTGACAGAGGAGTGAGGGGTAGATGCAGTCAACCAAGATGTGCTAACCTTAGCAGCCTGAGCACCTCCCACACCTTGAACAGTAGAGGCATCAGAAAGAGGCCAGGAAGGGGGCCATTCAGCTGTGCGAATCACTGAAACATCCGCGCCCGTATCAATAAGGCCTGAGAAGGTGCGGCCGTTGAGAAGAATGGAAATTATTGGCTTGGCGTTTGCACAGGCTGTTGGAGAGCAAAGAGAGAAGGATGATCAGGTGGAGGCAAGAGAATGAGAGTAGCAACAACAGTTTCCGCCTTCAGAGAAAAGCAGCGATCACCGATCGCAGCCAAAGAGATGTTTTTTAAGGAGTCTGAATTATGCAGAAAAGGTGCAGCTATGACTCCTTCAAGAGTAAGAGAGGAGTTAGGAAACAAAAGAACAGGAACGTCTGGAGGGAGTGGAGCAAGAAGAGAGACCTTTAAGGGCATGGTGAAAACAGAACCAGGGTCATCATAAATGAAGTCTTCAGAAAGACGAACAGGAAAAGCAAGAGATGGATTAGTGGAGACAGCTTGCAAATCAGCCTTTGAAGTGGGGCTAGCTGAACCCCCTGAATTAGTTTCCTCGCAGTTTGAGAAGGACCCTGAGGACAGTTGCGAGCCCAGTGAAAGCCTTTACGGCACCGTGGGCAAACAGTTTTTGGTTTTGCATTAGTGGGTTGGGGGAGGACCCGAGCTTCGCGGAGCTCCTCCACCTCCGGGCAAGCGACATTGACTCTTGAAATGACCAGGCTTCCCACAATTAAAACAATTGCCATGCTTGACAACAGGAAAAGCTTGAGTATTAGAGGCAGGCATGGAAGAAGTTATAGCGGCTGCAAGAGCAGACATTTTATGAGAAGTGGTTCCCACCACACGGCAAGCCTGCAAAAACTCAGCAAGAGTAACACCTGGTTTTCCAGTCAAGGGCTGAAGTACTTTTTTACAATCTTCATTAGCATTTTCAAAAGCCAATTTTATCAAAAGCTCCTCGAGCAGCCTGATTTTGAATTTGTCTTTCCAGCGCTGTTTGGAGCCGGCTTATAAAGGTAGTATAAGGCTCAGAAGGTTCTTGAATAACCTTCAAAAATGTTTGAGAGGCTCGGCCGTCTGCATCATCCACCTGCTTCAACGCTCCCATGGCACAAAGGCGGATGATCGCAAAAAGCGGGCAATTTTGCTGCTGGACCAAGGTTGTGAAAGGTCCAGTTCCTTTTATATGATCAGCCAAGACTGCTTGAGGCAAGCCTCGCATGATCTCAGCATCTGCCAATTTATTATATTCAGAAAACCAGATGACAAATTGAGCAGGTGTTAATAACATGGAAAATAAAGACTTCCAATCATACAGCAACATTACAATATTTGTATCCATCAGAGAATCAAGCAATCCCATTACATACGGAGAGTGAATACCGTAGGAAGTAACAGCTTCTTTTAAATTTTTAAGCACCCGCACGTTGATGTTCTCATGTACCGGCCGTCCTCCTCCCGCTGGATTAATGATTAGAGGGTAAGCCGATATCGGGGGTTCAGTTCTTAGAGAAAGAGAGGAAGAAGCAACCAAGGCAGAAAAGGTTCCTGCAGTCAGTCTGTATCCTCCAGCGGGGAGACGCTGCAGGAGCAGAAAGAGCTGTGTCTGCAGGGGGAGCAGAGGCAGCTACAGAGACAGTAGGAGACTCATATGGAGGTGGAGAGACCTTGGCAGGGATTCCTCCGTAGTAGAAGAGAGCGGAGCAGAATCAGTAGAAGGAGAGTTAGGATAGAGGGTGCCAAGAGCAGCCATAATGGCCCGCCAAGTCACTAGGATATCAGGCGGAGCTCGAGGGTGTTCATGGAGGAATTTTCCCAAGCGCGTCCAGGTAGCCTTCTTAAGGGTACCTTCCTCCGGTAGGCAGGACACTTCTCATGAACATAGGACAGAAAAGAGGTAAGAGATTTCTTAGAAAGAGGATAGACAGTGGTGCCATTAACCTTTGCAAACAATTAGCCTTCTTCACCAGAGAATAGAGCTCATCCCTATGCATTGACGAGACTCTCGAGTTCGAGGAGCCCATTACTTACTGTGTGCACGTCGCCGGACGGGTAAGCAATGAGGGTGAAGGTGACGCACCGCAGACAACGATCGCGCCTCTGGACAACTCAACAGGATCCCGGACGAGCCCCAGATGTTGCAGCGAGTCTGCAACACGACTCATTGTCCGGGTTCCTGTTGATGTTGTCCTGGGTTCCCAGGAACAAGTCTCAGCCCTCGCCGAGACAATTTAGGGGTCCGCAAGGACGAAAGAAGTCGAATAAGAGCCACCACACCAGAAGTTTCTCGAGATGAGAGAGCACGAAGTGCCGGGGTGATGTTGTGTCCCCGAACAGATCGCAACAGTCTCTTTTATTAAGCAGTTTTAGCAGGGAGGGGTAACTACAGCAAGGAAGGGAGTAGCATATAGAAAGTTACCAGACAGCAGAGTCAGAGCATACGTGTTAGCAAAACACCACCTGATTTACAGGAAATCATACATTTCAGCGGAATAGAAACCTAACTCAGCGAAACTTAATGCAATGGGTACTATGAATCATGTCTGTCAGGCATTAGATATCATGTAGCACTGAAAAGGTCAAGTCGTTCACGGCTGTGAGGCCTAAGAAAACCTGAACCAATGATATATCCATATATAACCACAGAGGTCATTTATGTAGAGTATGAAGAGAGCTGGTCCTAGAACACTGCCTTGGGGAACACCACTGTTGACAGGTACAGAATTTGATAAGACGTTTCCAATTTTGACCATTTGTTGTCTGTTTGACAGGAATGCTTCTATCCAGTTATGCAGGTGTCCAGAGATACCATAAGATTTTAGTTTTAATAGTAGTTTGTTGTGTACCACTGAATCAAAGGCTTTACAGAAGTCTATGTAGATTGCGTCTATTGTTTTGCCCTGATCGAGTTGTGTAGTCCATATGTTTTGCAGTGTAAGAGTTGCAGATTACAGGATAGTTTTTTCTGAAACCAAATTGTTTATTAGAGAGTAGGTTGTTTGTCTCTAAGTGGAGGATAATGGATTGGTTAATAATTGATTCCATGACTTTACAGGTGACTGCAGCATAAGGAGATTGGTCTGTAATTTTCAACTAGGCTGGGGTCTCCTTTTGAAGATGGGAATGACCGTGGCTTGTGACCATAGGTTTGGCAAGGAGCTGGTCCTGAAAGATTTTTCAAAGATTATGCTTAGAGGTTCGCTATGGCAGTGGATAGCTTTTTAAGAAGTAGGCACATATTCCTTCTGGTCCAATAGATAGAGATGGTTTTAGATTGTAGTGCTTTTTCAACATTGTCTTCTGTAAAATCGATATTTATTAGATCATTGTAGTTGTCTGTGGTTCACTAGGAAATACTGGGCATGATCCATTGCTGTTTACAAATACTGAGCCAAAGAATGTGTTAAAGAGGTTTGCTTTAATGGTGTCATCATTACAGTCTTTACCATTAGGTCCTTTCAGGGTGGGATGGACCTTGAGTCTTTTAGTTTGTTGTTTACAAAATTGTAGAAAGCGGGTGGAATTGGTGCATAGAAGGTTTTCCTCTTGTTTAATGTGATAATTGGTGCATTCAGTCTTTATCTGGTGGCATAAATTTTGTATCAGCTTTGAAGTTGGCAACGTGACCAGATTTGTTTTTCCACCAAAGTGATCTCCTTTTGGATTGAAGCTTTCTTATTGTTATGGGTAATCTGTTTTTTCTGTTTTTGGGAGTTGTTATTGGTACATATAGTTTGATGACTCTTTTGACTTCAAGTAAAAATATGTTGTAATGGTCTTCAACAGTATTGCATCCAGTGAATAGAAATTGTCAATCAAGAGATGAGAGATCGTTGTCTATAAGATCGTAGTTGCCTTTTTTGAAGTTATAATTGGGGATTATGTCATTGTGGTGATTTTTGCGTGGATGTATGTTGAGACAAAAGTCAATCATGTTGTGGTCACTGTTGGAAAAGGATTCTATAATTTGCATTCTGTAAACTGAATTCAAACTATTGCAGAAGATGAGATCAATGCAGTTGTTAAGTCTAGTATTGTTGGTTACTGGTTGTTCCAGTTCCAGATTTGTTACAGCATTTTAGAAGGTTGCATGTATGGGTTCAGTGTTACATTCGTTTAGGGTCCAGTTAATATGAGGTAGATTGAAGTCACCAAGAAAGGTAAAAGTATGTGGGCAGGATGTTGCCCATGTTAGTAATGAATTTAACTTGTTTACATGTTCGATGTCATAATCAGGGCTCTGTAACATAGGAAGAATCAAATGTGATATTTAAGGACAGTTCACAGACAATGGTCTCAGGAAGAGCAAGCTCCTGGGTAACTTGGATGTTTTTTAGATGTAGGGACTTTTTATAGAAGATAGCAACATCACCTCCTCTACGGTCATGATCTGATTGGTAAACATGATAGTCTCTTTACTGTGGTAATGGAGTCAGGGAGAGATGCGTTGAGCCATGTTTCACAGACAAATATGATGTCAATTTAGCCATATTTAGTAAGGGGAAATTCAGGTATTTTATTCACAAGGCTTCTTGCATTGAGTAGTTTGCATTTAAGGCCATTTGTAGTTTGAATTGAGGTAGTTGGGGCGTGGATGCCTACTCTTGGGTGATGGTGGATTGGTTGAAGTAGGGTTGGACAGTGGGTTGTGGGTTGTGTGACTTACTTTTGATACAGTCAGCATGGTAGTCAATGTACAGGTCCTTCTCTCCGTTGTCTAGACGTTTTTTGAGTTCTGTGTGGAGTTCGTGGGAGTGGGCACATTGCTGTATGGTTAGGGTCAGAACGAAGGTTCTATGGTTGGTGTTGCTTTTGGCGAGTGAATTTATAGTATAAATGAATTTACATTTGCTTGATTAATTTTGGAAATGACCCTGCAGAAGTATGGGGCCACAGAGAAGCCTCTGTTTCTTAACTCTGGGCCGATGCGGGAAATGTCAAGTATTTCATCAGGGGAGATGGTTGAAGCTTGGTAGTCACTGATGATGTTGCGGACAATTGTGATGTCATTATTGTTATTGATGTTCTCTAGACTGAATAAGATGCTTGGACGCCTGCTCATGCTCAACAGCTTCCCTGATGAGGGTTGGGATATCATTATTTGTTGGATTTATTATTTGTGGATTGGGTTGTGGTTGTTGAGTAGTGGTATGGTTTCTAGCTATTCAGGTTTTTATGTTGTGTCTTTTTTTTCAAGGTTATTTAATTTTTCTTTTGAAGTGTCCAGGGATGCTACTATGGTGTCAAAGGATGTTATTCGTGTTTCTATGGTATCAACTCTTTCAAACAAGGCTATATGTTTGTCCAGTTTGGGTTTGCATGATGGGCAGAAATATTGAAATGCATGTTTGGATGATTCCTGCAACCGTTCTTCATATGCCTTAGTCTGCAGTCCCCTAATCATCCTGGTTGCTCTTCTCTGCACTTCTTCTAGAGTGTCAACATCTTTTTTATAATGAGGTGACCAAAACTGGATGCAGTACTCTAGATGTGCTCTTACTAAGGCTTTATAGAGTGCTATTAGTACCTCACTTGATCTTGATTGTATCCCTCTGTTAATGCAATTTAGGATTGCATTAGCTTTTTTGGCTGCTGCTGCACACTGCTGGCTTATTTTTAGCTGGTTGTCCACTAGGACTCCAAGATCCCTCTCACAGTTATTGCTATTGAGCCTGGTTTCACCCAGTCTATATGTGTACTTTTGGTTTATCTTGCCTAAGTGTAGGACTTTACTTTTCTCTACATTGAATTTCATTTTGTTAGATATGCCCAGTGTTCTAGTCTGTCAAGATCCATCTGGATCTTGAGCCTATATTCTTGGGTGTTAGCTATTCCTGCCAGCATAGTATCATCTGCAAATTTGGTAAGTTCCCCTTCTATTCCCTCATCTAAGTCATTAATGAAGATATTGAAGAGTCCTGGGCCTAAGAGAACCTTGTGCACCCCACTGCTTACTTCCCTCCATGTAGACTTAGACCCATTAAGGACTACTCGTTGAGTACGGTTTGTCAGCCAGTTGAGAGTCCATCTAGTGGTGGTGCTATCTATTCCACTTTTTCTAGCTTACTAAGAAGTAGGTTGTGGTCTACTTTGTCGAATGCCTTGCTGAAATCTAAATATATTATGTCCACAGTATTTTGCTGGTCTACTAATTTAGTCACTTTGTTGAAGAATGAAATAAGATTGGTTTGGCATGACATTCAGCCTCCCATGTCCT
>SOZL01000512.1:0-26692 GCA_009733165.1 Naja naja | reverse complement strand
CATCCCAGACTATATAATATGTTGATTTCTTTATCTTTTAGTTTTAATGTCAGCCTATCCATCTCTGCACAGTCTAATTTTTTATGACTGCTCCCTCTGGTGGTACATTTCCCTGCTTCCAAAATTGTGTGTAAGAGATCCTAGCAGCAGTTAATATATGTAACATAATATGCCTATCTTTTTACTGTACTTCCCTATTATTATGCCTAATAAAAATAATTTTGGTTGAAGTTTGATCTTTTATTTTATTATTTCTTCTAACCACAGTTAAATTGTATTCCAACATTTTTTGACTTCTGGGCATGTCCACCACATATGAAAATAAGTTCCCCTTTCTTTCTTATACTTCCAACAATTTGGGTTTTGGTTCACAAACATTTTTGCTAGCCTAGTGGGTGTAAAATATTTTATACATGTTTTCCCTATATGCTCTAGACATAGTTAGTTTATAATTTGTTCCCCACATGTTTTCTCAATGTTCCAAATCTATATTGTGTTTGATATTTTTTGCCCATACTACCATTGTTTCCTTAACTACCTCCTCTTCCATCTTGAAATATAAAAAGAAAGTTGTATATTTTTGATATCATTTTCCCGTTCCTTGTAGGATTCCATCTAATAGTTGCTTATCCAAATAAAATCTGTATTGCTCTTTATCTTTTTTGTATCTTGCCTGTACTTGCATATATGGCCACCAGTCTATATTTATGTTTTGTTGTTGTAGTTCTTGTATTGTTTTCAGTCTTCCTTGTTCATCTAATAAGTCTTTATAGTTTCTCATTTTCATCAGATCCATTGCGTTTGGATAGATTTCTGCCTCCATGGTTGACAGCCAGCGTGGTATTTTAATGCAATGGTTCTTTTTAATTTTACTCCATATTTGAATTAATGAGTCTCTAATTAAATGTCTCTGAAAATAAGAATGCTGCTTACTCTTTCCATCTCATAAAAAGCTATGCCACCCTCTTTGCAGATTGTGGCCTTCTATTAACGGTATTCTTTTATTTTCTAAGTTAATGCAATCTTTAATCCATACCATAGCTCTTGCCTGGTAGTACATTTCCCAGTCTGGGAGTCCAAGGCTACCCTTTTCTCTCTTATCCTGTAGTAATTTCATTTTTATTCTAGCTTTTTTTTTCCAGCCCAGACAAATTTAGTTATTATTTTATCCAGTTCCCCAAAGAATTTTTATCCAATTTTACTGGTATAGTTTGAAAAGATATAATATTTTTGGTAATGTGGACATTTTAACTGCATAATTCTTCCCATTAACGACATTTGTAGTTTCCCCATACTTCCAATTCTTTTTTAATTTATATCATTAATTTATCATAATTGTTTCCTTTAATTGATGAGCACCTTGGTGTTAACCAAATGCCAAGGTATTTTACTTTTTAACAATTTGCATTTTCAATTTCCTTCTAATTCTTTTTGTTTGTTTGTTTGTTTATCCTTCATATGTTTGGTCAGTATCTTTGTTTTATTTTTATTTATTTTTAGTCCCGCAACATTGCCAAATTCTTTAATTTCTCTTATTAATATTATTCCAGTTTTCTCTGGGTCCTTCAGAAAAAATACTATATCGTTGGTGAAGGCTTGTACTTTATATTGCTCTTTTCTAATTGTAGCCTCCTTAATTTCTTTATTTCTTCAAATGTTCATCAATAGGTTTTCTAGTGTGAGGATAAAGAGTGGGGTGACAATGGACATCCCTGCCTTACTCCTTTGTTAATCTTAAATGTTTCTGTTCTGTCTCCATTTAATATTACACTAACAACCTGGGTCGAATAAATTGCTGAAATCATCTTAATAAATTTGTCACCAAAGTCCATATCTTTTAGTAGCTCTATAATAAATTGCCAATTAACATTATCGAATGCTTTTTGCACATCGAGGAAGACCAGTGCCATTTTCTTTCCAGGGTGTGCCTCATAATATTCTAATATATTCATTACCATTCTGGTATTGTTTTTGATTTGTCTATTTGGCAAAAATCAATTCTGATCACTATGTATAATTTGGTTTAATATTCCTTTAAGTCTTTCTGCCATTATAGTCATGAATATCTTATAATCGACATTTAATAATGATATGGGCCTGTAGTTTTGGATTTGTTGGTGGTCTGAATCTTCTTTTGGAATTAATGTTATGTATGTCTCTTCCCATGATTCAGGTAAGTTTGCTGTCATTAGGGCCTCATTGTATAAATCTAACAGATATATTTATAATTTTTCTTGAAGTGTCTTGTATAGCTCCCCCAGGAGACCATCTGGTCCTGGCGTATTATTATTTTTCTGCTTCTGAATTGTCTCTTGCAGTTCTTTTTGTGTTATTTCTTTATTCATCGCTTCCTTGCTTCTTCCGGGATTGTAGCTAGTCCTTTCTTTTTTAGATATTGTTGGATATTTTCCTCTAGTACATCCTCCTGCCTATAGAGTTCCTCAAAAAAGGTTTTAGCAATGTGTTTTTTCTTTTGCATTTGGTATTGTAGAGTACCATTGACATCTTTCAACTGTTGGATTGATCTTCTTCCCTTTTCTTTCTTTAATCTATAGGCTAATCTTCCTGGTTTGTTGCATGTTTGAAGTAACTTTGTTTCATCTTTTCATGTTTTGTATCCATTCATCCTGCATCAGCATATTCAGTTTGTGCCTAATCACAACTCTTTCTTTATGTACTGCTTTGTTATGTGGTTCTTTTGTAGCATTTTTTTCTAATTCCGAAAGTGTATTCTGTAATTTGATTTGTTTTCCTTCCATTGCTTTACATCTATGTGCAGTATATGAAATTGCTATGCCTCTTATATACGCCTTTGTGGTATCCAATAGATTCTGGACCAATGTTTGTTGTTTTTTATTTTCTTTTAAAAAGTAGTCCAATTCCTTTTCCATCATCTTTACACATTCTTTTTCTTTTAAAATTTCCTGATTTAACATACATCTTCTCTTTTTCAATCCTTTCCAGCTTATTTTAATAGCATTGTGGTCTGCCCATATGTTTGTTTCAATTTCTACTTCCTTTATATTTTGCTCAATCTCCACATTTGTCCATATCATGTCCAATCGTGACCATGATTTATGTGGTGTCGAATAGTAGGTATATTGTTTTTTATCTAGATTTCTTTTCCTCTGTATGTCTTTTAGTCCTAATTCATCTGTCATTTGGTAAAATATTTTTGGTAGTGTTTTCCTTTTTTTCTTGTCTATGCTGTTGCTTTTATAATCTTTTTTGGAGTTCACTATCGCATTGAAATCACCTATCAAGCATATATTCTTGTATTCTAATTCTAACCATTTTCTATATAGTTCATTATAAAATACTTCCTGTTTCCCATTTGGTGCATATATTTATTTATTTATTTATTATTTGGACTTGTATGCCCCATCTCCAAAGACTCGGGGTGGCTCACAACTAAAACAACCACAATAAATAATTAAAAGAATTAAATCAATCACAAGCCCAAAATAATTAGCAAATCTAAAATTTAAAATAATTTAAAATAATTTAAAACCATTCCCCAGGGAGGTGTCACAGCCTGGATTGGTCTTCAGATTGTGGTGGAAGGTGCCAGGTCTTCAGATTGTGGTGGAAGGTGCGGAGGTCAGGGGCCAGGCGGAGCCCAGGGGTAGTTGGTTCCAGAGGTCAGGGCATGACAGAATAGGCTATATGACAATTAATAGTACTTTCTTATAATTTATAAATATTTCTAACATTAGAATTCTACCCTCCTCATCTGCATAGACATGTTTGATTGTAACTGCTTTCTAATGTATACTGCTATCCCCCTTTTTTTGTTTAGCCAAAGATACATATAAATCCCCCAATTTTTTTGATTCTAATAGTTTACTATGATGTTTTGTATATGTGTTTCCTGAAGACATATAAGATCTATATTTTGTTTCTGTAAATTAGTCAATATTTTTTTCCTTTTGATTGGTGAATTTAAGCCATTAACATTGATGGAAATTAATTTAATTTCTTCTTCCATCCTTCTTTGTGTCTGTTATTTATTAGCATCTGTTTGCTCTTGTTTCTCTTTATGCCCTCTCTGCTTTGTCTTTTGGCTTCTTCCTGTTCCTTTTCCTCTTGCTCTACTTCTTTATCCTCTGACTGTTGTTCTTCCTGGCTCCTACCCTCAACTTCTTTACTGGTTTGATCTTCTTCTGATATTATATAAATTTCAAAAAATTCCCTCACCTTTTCTATGCTGTCTATTTTAAATTTTTTGTCCTGCCACGATATTAGCATCCCTTCTGGGATGAGCCATCTAAATAGAATATTGTGCTTGTTCAACTGTGAAGCCAGGAATTTATAGTTTTTTCTATGTTCTCTTATTCTCCTTGGAATTTGTTTTAATGTCATAATTTCTACTCCTTTAAAAACCTGTGGTTCATCTCTTGTTGCTCTGTATATCTTGTCCCTTAGTAATTTCTTTGAAAATCTTATATGGACCTCTCATGGTAGTTTGAAACATCTCATATAATTAGTATATATTCTGTATACCTCATCTATTTCTCTACCTCATCTATTTCTCTTTGTACCTCTTGTTCGTCCCTTTGTAATGCTTCTGCTAATAGGTCTGCCATTATTTGGGGTAGGTCTTCTCCCTTTCTTCTGCCACATTCTGGAATCTAAGAAAGAAGTCAGCTTTCTCTATCTCCAGGTAGGAAATCGACTCTTCTAGTTTCCTATTTTCTCCCATTAATTTCAGTTCAATCGAGTCCACCTTTTATCCATCTGTTCGACTTTTGTTTCCACCACTTTTATCTTCTGTTCTGTCTTGTCTATTGCCTGCTGGATTGTTCCTATTTTGTCATCTAGTTTTCATATCTCTCCTTTCATCTCCCCCATTTTGCTTTTAAAGTCTTCATGGCTTCTTGTTATCATTTCTTGGGTTCTCATCATAGTTTCTTGTATTGTCACAAGTGCTGTTTGTATTGTCTGCATGTTTGGTGCCTGACTCGTCTTCTCAGAGTTCAACATGCCCTCAATCAAGCATTGTCCTGCTGGTGATGCTGTTACTAGTGCTGAGTTAGATGCTGTTTTCTTCCTAATTTTAGTGGCAGTTGTGGTGGTAGACATCTTAAGATTTCCAAATTTCCCAAATTTCTTAAAGAAATCTTTCAGTATTATCATCAATTTTATCAGTTGACATTTAGAAAGTGCCAAGTTTTGTCAATTTTTCCTCTAATTATCTTAAGTTAATCGCTTAAGTTAATCACTGCAGTTAATATAAAGATATTATCCAAGTCAATATTAAAATCTAATGTACTTAATTATAACTATGCTTATATATGTATAAGAATTGTAACTATAACTATATAAAAGTTTGTATAGAAATAAATATAACTGTAGTTTATAACCAGCTATCAAGGAAATATAATCAATGTACTTCCGTTAGTTAGGATTATTCCTACTGATGAAGTTATTTTTTAAAACTTTAATGGATTGTTTCCATTTATCTTTAAGAAATCTTCTTTCATAGGGCATTTTACAACTACTTAATGACAAGGACAATCTCTGCATTAGATTCTGCTTTTGGAAGCAAAATTTGTTTGGGGACAGGATTGGCAAAAACCTTTACTTGTATTGAACTGCAAAAGAAGATAGCCAGCTAACATCTATTAATTATGGATGTCTGCATCGAAATAAATTCTATTCATTTTCCTGTCAATATAGTAGGAAAGCATTCCAGGCTGTCTTGATTTCAATGCATTTTTTACAATTTATTTGAAAAATCTGCTTCCATACAACTTTTTCCAATGTTGTTTTTAATGTAAAAGCTTTCATAATTTTTAATGATTTCTCCCCAAATATTTTATTTTATATACAGTATATTTCCCCGTTGCAAAATTCTAAATGTAAAATTTCTTTTTAAGGTAGAACAACTTTTCTCTACTCAGCTTTCAGAATCATATATCCTTTGTAGGATATAGTGCATCCCCATGCATATTTGTTTGTTTTATAGGTTTTGACTGAAGAAAGATAGGCAGTGGTAAAATCTATTCAGTGCTGCTTTCTTCTTTTAAAAAATCTGTCTTGGTAGTTATTATAGTTTTAATGCTATTGGAGAGACTCAGAATGAGCTATGGTTGTTGAAAGATTCTAAGTAAAACAAAAGGACTGACATATAGGTAGTCCTTGACTAATGACACAATGGAGCCCCAAATTTATATTGCTAAACAAAATGAATCGCTACTACTGTTTAGTTACACCGTTGTTAAGTGAATCTGGCATCCCCAGGGACTTTGCTTGTCAGAAGTCAAAAGTTGGTCACATGATCCCAGGACACTACAATCATCATAAATACATACCAGTTGCCAAGAGTCCGAATTTTGATAATGTGACAATGGAATGCTGCAATAGTCATAATTGTGAAAAATGTTCATAAATCATTTTTTTCAGTGTTGCTGTAACTTCAAACAGTCACTAAATGAAAGGTTGAAAATTGAGAACTATCTGTAGAAATAAAAGAATCGATAGGACAACTGTAGACAGCAAAAGGCTAACAGAAAAAGCTATTCAAATTCTTATTTTGAGGAAATGCATTCTACCAGTTGATTATGAACATCAAAGGTAAATGGCCAGATTTAAAATATAACCCAGAAACACCTATCAATTTCAAAATTGATTTTCAGGACTAAATTAATTTTATTGTAGTATATTAGAGGAACTTTGCTGCTAGTCAGGCTGAAACTCGATTTGAAAAGTCCCAGAGATTAGTAAAGTGTCAAATAATTGGAGAAGAAATGTACTTGATATCCCAACCAAAGAAAAAGCAAGATAAACAACAGACTAGCCAATCTAATATTGATGCAGGAGCCCTTGGATCAAACTACTGTGGTGGCACAGTAGTTAGAATGCAGTATTGCAGGGAAACTCTCCCATCCTGACTAGCTCAAGATTTACTCAGCCTTCCATCCTTCCAAAGTCAGTAAAATGAGATTGTTGGGGGCAATATGCTGACATTGCAAACCACTCAGAGAGTGCTGTAAAGCACTATGGAGCAGTATGTAACTCTAAGTGCTATTGCTATTACTATGCAGTACTTTGGGTGTGAGCCCATATAGTGTTTCAGAATACATGGAGGCACTCACACACACACTTACCTGCAATTCTTTAAAGAAGCTGCCTTTTTTATATATATCACATGACCTTTCTCCATAATTACCACGTGGGCAAAGGTTCCCCTTATCAGAGTCATGGCCCCTTCCTGCACATCATCCAATAGACATGAGTCCAGAAGGACATAAGTTACCAACTTAGTTCCTTCAGAAGCAGCAACCATGTAGAGCATCATGATAGATAAATAACACCTGTCTCCTGTTAGATTTAATTTCAGCCTCTTTTTTCTGTATATACTCTAACAGTATCCTGGCAATATAAAGTGATTGATTATAAAGTGATTGATTTGTAAGCACCTTGAAAACAATGCAGTAATTAAGAGAAGCCAGATGTCAGATCTCTAGTGTAGCAATTGTAAAAACAATATACTGTATGTTGGAGTAGAAGCCTATAAAAAGGTAAATATAGTTAGCCTTAATAATAGGCTTCTAAAATAGCAAATGCAATTTTACTGGTAAGTTGTATCTGTTTTTGTAATTCCCAAACTTTAGAAAGCAATCATTTCACTTTCTTCTGAATTGTCAGATTGTATCTCCAGTATTATGTCCATTTCTAGAATACTTGAGAAGGATTAAGATAAGCTTGAACAAGTTAAACAAAGGGCAAAAAGAATGGCCAGGAGATTAGAAACTAAATCAGATGAAGTGAGATTGAAAGAACTGGGTATGTTTACAGAAAGCTGAGGGACATGGTAAGATATAATCACTTTTTTCAACTACAGTAGATGTTAGACAACTATCCAATATTTTAATCTAGCACAGTGCTAAGCAGAAAATGGGGAATTGCCTCAATAAATTTCATTATTTCACTCATAAAAAATACATGACAGATAACTGACCTTTGTACAGATGTGAATTTAATTTAAATGGCTTATTGTTGAAAATATATCTATCATCTTTTCTACAAAGTTATAAGTGAAATGTCAGTTTGACAATTATGAAATGGGACTAACATAAAAAGGGAAATAAGCTGGAAATCCAATTGTCTCCAATGGTTCTTATAGGGAAAAAATGCAAATATTATTTTCATAATGAAGTGACTTTCAGAACTATGATACCAAGGACACATTTCCTTGATTCAGTATGGCTTCAAAGATAAGAATTGATGTTACCTTTGAGAATAGTGCTTGCCTATTATTCTAAACAGCATATTTTAAGATTCAGAATATTCATTAAGTGCCTGGAGGAGAACAAAGGAAAACAGATAGCCTAAAATGTCCCTATCTTTAGTAAAGAGGTCAGAGATAGATTGCAGTTCAATTTATTTTTTGGTGTCTTCCAAACCAATTAAGTCTTTAAGTCATCAGAAAACAATCAACTATTATGTACCTTCTCAACAGGTTCTGGAAAAATAATAAAGAAGACTTGCATTGCAAAGCCATTTAATCCTCCAGCACCATTTTCTTTCATTTCAATAAAACTTGGCATTTTGCTTTAGGTCCTGAACTTGGGGAAATGACTTGCCCACATAATGTACACTGAACTATGATGTGTACCTGTCATCGAGGCTTGCATCTATCAACATTTCATACAGAGGTGGTATTCAGAAGGTTCTGACCATGTGATGACCCGGGGCATGGCACAAAGGCAACATAGTCACATAAGTAAGAAAAGTCCCTTTAATGCCTCCAACTTTGGGGTGGTGGAGTGGCTGTGGTTATCCGGGAGACCCTGTTTCCAAGGGAGGTTACTGTTCCAGAGATAGGCGGGAGTGAGACCCTCCTCCTGAGGTGGGGGCCTAGTGGTGGTGGGCTTTCTGCTGACATACCTTTCCCCAGCTGTGTGGCAGCAGCCCTACCTTTCTCAATGTCCTCTCGGGGGTGGTGGTGGAGTTCCCGGGGCTTATAGTCCTGGGGGACTTCAATTTGCCCTCCTGGGGGCAGGTTTGGCCAGGAATTCATGGCTTCTATGGATGCCATGGGCTGACAACTGATTCAAGGCCCAACTCATGAGGGGAAACACTCTCGACCTAGTTTTTGTCTCTGAACAGTGTAGTGACAGAGGGCAAGCTATCTTTACGGCACTGCCCGTTCCATGGTCTGATCACTATCTCCTGTGGCTGGTCTTCCAACAGGCTGCCCCCCACTGCTGAGATGAGGAGCCACTTAGATGGTTCCGCCCCAGACGCCTGATGGACCCTGAGAGGTTCCAGGCGGAACTGGGGTTCTTTCCCTCTTCCCTTGCCCACAGCTCTGCCGAGGATCTGGAGGCCGCTTGGCAACAGGCCGCTTCGGATGCCCTCGACAGAGTTGTCCCCATGCGTCCCCTCACACACCGTGTATCCCGGATGGTGCCCTGGTATACCGAGGAGCTCTGGGAGATGAAACGTCGTCGGAGGGGTTTAGAGAGCAGGTGGAGGTCCACCCGCTCCCAATCCGATTGAGCCCAGCTAAGAACCCATATTAGGACTTACCTGGTAGCTATGAGGCGGTGAGGAGGTTTTATCTCTTCACCCTCATAGCTCTGCAGATAACCACCCAGCAGCCCTGTTTTGGGCCACCCGCTCTCTCAGTATGGGGAGGTGGTGGACCTGCGGGAAGGGCTGAGGAATATGGTCAAAATCTGTCGGATAAGATCCCTGGATTGAGCGGATTGTCCTCCGATTTGCAGTGGTCTGAGGCGGGATACAAGCAGTCTGGCCAGTGTGATCTGGGTTGAGTTCAATCCTGTTTCTGAGGATGAAGTGGACAGGACTATGTGCATCTGAGTTCCACCACATGTTTGTTGGACCCGTGTCCTTCCTGGTTGGCTTATGCCTCCAGGGAGGCCCGCGTGCTGGCTCCAGGCAGTTGTCAGCGCTGAGAGGGTGTTTTTCCTCTGCCTTGAAGGAGGTGGTGGTGAGGCCCCTCCTGAAGAAGCCTGCCCTGGACCCGACCATGTTAGACAACTTTCGTCCAGTCTCCAACCTTCGCCTGGTGAAGGTTGTTGAAGATGTGGTGGCTCGGCAGTTTCCACTTTTCCTGGATGAAGCGGATTACCTGGATCCCTACCAATCGGGCTTCGGCCCGGTTTCAGCATGGAGACAGCATTGGTGGCACTGATGGATGATCTCTGGAAGGGACAGGGGTTTTCCTTTGTCCTGGTCCTATTAGATCTCTCAGTGGCTTCATACCATCGACCATGGTATCCTTTTGCGGCCTCGGGTTGGAGTGGGGGCACTGTTCTTCGATGGTTCACCTCCTACCTCTTGGGGCGGGTTGCAATCGGTGTCAGTAGGGTCGCACTCCCTGAGCTCTTGTGGGGTTCCCTCAGGGTCGGTCCCTCCTTCTTTATTTAACATCTACATTGGGCTTGGGCGCAGATCATCCTGCGGGTTTTGGGGTGAGGTATCATCACACGCAGATGACACCCAGCTGTACATCTCCACCCCAAACCAGATCAGTGATGCCCTCCCTGATGACCCGGTCTCATGCGGTACGGATTTGGATGAACGGAACATGCTCACTCAACCTGGCCAAGACTGAGTGGCTTGCATACCGCATCTCAGCCCAGTCAGAATGTCCATCTTGGCCATAGGGGGGAGGTGTTGCCCCTGTGGATAGGGCAGAATCTGGGGTCCTCCTGGATGTACAGCCTGTGGTTGAGGAGCAGGTGGGGGCCGCCGCCAGGGCCTTTGCCCAGCTCCGCTTTGTTCGTCAGCTTCACTACTATCTTAGGACTGCTTGCATACCATCCGAGACTGCAGCTGGTGCAGAATGCAGCCGCTGGTGGTGATGGGAATCTCCCGATTCTCCCATATTACACCCCCTCCTGCGCAGCCTGCATTGGTTACCGTTGCGCCCGGTGAGATTCAAGGTTTGGTTTTAACATACAAAGTCCTACATGACATGGGTCCCCAATATTTAAGGGAGCGACTCCTGCCAATATTGAGTGCCAACCGCCCTGTGCGAGCACACAGGCAAGGACTCCTCGGGTCCTGTCAGCAAGTCAATGTCGGCTGGCAGTTCCTCGGCGATGAGCCTATTCTGTTATGCCCCTGACCTTTGGAACCAACTACCCTGGGGCTCCGCCTGACCCCTGACCTTCGCACCTTCCACCACAATCTGAAGAACTGGTTGCTTGACCAATCCGGCCTGTGAGCCCTCCCTGGGGTGGGGTGGTTCTTAAATTATTTTAAATTTTAACTTTGTTTAACTATTAATGGGCTTGTGATTGGTTTAATTCTCTTTTAATTATTTATAGTTGTTACTGTTTTAGTTGTGAGCCACCTGAGTCTTGGAGATGGGGTGGCATACAATCCAAATAATAAATAAATAAATAACTTTGCCCCCAATGTCCAGTTACCTTCAGATGGAGAAAAATCTTTCCCAAGAACAGTCTTTAAATGGAGGAAATTCAGTCCAAAAGGCACATATAAACTGTAAATAAAAATTCACACAAACCACGCTGCAGCAATTAACTAGACAGGGCAGGATAAGGAATTGCAGACTTCAAAGGCCAACAAAACACACAATTGGGAAGATGCTAGGAACCCAGATAAGCCTCAACAAAACAAGATAATACATGATTTGTTTCCAACAAGTTGCTGTGCACAAACTCCCTTTTAAACACTGTGTCCCAGCTGCAGCTAATGAAGGGAATCAGGGCCCTTTCCTCCCCATAAGCCATGCAACTCATTGCTCCTTCTCTGTTCCACCCTGCAAATACTACCTCTGACTGGAGATTTTACAGTATCCTTCATTGGCCATGCCCACCAAGCCATGCCCACAGAACCAATAGTAAAAAAAATTGAATCCCACCACTCATTTTATATATAATACAGGGTAGAACTTGTAAGGCAGTAAGTCTTCTGCTTGTCTCAGGATGCAAATGAATGCCCAACCTTTAAAGCCATTATCTTAAATATTTCTGTCTATGCAAGGATATTGATATATTGGGGAGAGGAAGTGTGTTGTTCTAGCATGAACTATCAGAATAATGCCTCCACTCTCCAACAGAGAAAGTGCAGAAAGAAAGAAAAATCTCATCCCAAATGGATCTTTATTTCTTTTTCTTCTTTTCTTCTTAATTTTTCTTTGCATTTTATTTTATAATAAACCTTAATAAGGAAAGAAAGGTTAGAAACTGGATAATAATTTTTTAATACTTCTGGATCCAGGGATGAGCGGGAACAGACCAATTACTATTTAAAGGCTGCTGACATTAATCTCTTGCCTCCTCCCTTCCTCCCCACTGCCTGAAGAAACCAGGAGAGAAAAAGTTACAACTTACCAGCGAGGGAAAGAGAAAACAAAATATAGAAATGAGAAACAGTTTTAAAAGTAAAGACTAGTCCAGGTTTTCTGTTTAATTTGGCCTTTCTTAGTTCATGCAGTTCAATATCATCACTGAGATAATTTTCACTCTTATAAAATAAAAGAAAAAGACTTAGGTTACAGCTTTTGTTTACTTGTGACCATTTGGTGCAAATGATTGCTCAATTAAGCAATTGTAACTTACCTAAATTGTCCCTGCTTCTTTTTACAATAATTAGACTGCCTTGTTGAAGGGAAATTGATAAGAAGGCAGAATGAGTCATTGTCTCAACCAATATGAAATTAGCACTTTAATTTCATTTGGGAAATCAAAATGGAATTATTAAGGCCTTGTTCCACAAAGAGTAAAAGAATAACACTTAGATTTTCCAATGAGCCTTTTAGTCATGACATATTTTCACAGGACTGGTGCTACAGAATTAATAGAACAAGGTTGCTTAAACCATTGCCTGAGGAGGGCTGAATACAATTGGATTTGATATATCATCCTAGGAATTCTGTAAATAACTTATGAGTAAATTTTTTTTCAAAGAGAGAAATCATATGAGATTTCTGGGGATGTATAGAACTAAAAATTAAATATTAAATAATTAATTAAAAATTAAATATGATTTTGCCTATATGTAAGAGCTCAGAAGTAATGATTCTGCTGTGATCAGATCCAAAAACTCCACAACAGACCAACAATAATTTAAGACTAGGCCTGGCACTTAAGGCTCAAGTGAAAATATTATGTTCTGATCTGCAGCCATTCATAAATTGAGTAACTCTACTTACATTTTTTCCTCTGAATTTATTTGCAAAGGATGCTGATAGCTTCTAACTAAAGCAAAAGGAAATTTTAACTAGCCATGATTTCGAGACTTACCTAACTATAATGCTTATACTGGAAATGACATTGCATATTTCCCCTCTTTTCCATCACTAGATGGCAGTAATATGGGGCCCTCAGAGTCTTGCAAACTTTGAATAAATTTTAATGGCTTATTTTATAACATAAGCATGATATAATTCTGTTCCAAAGTTTAATCATTATTTTTAATAATTAATAATTTATAAATTAAACCCATTTACCAACAAACAACATTTTAAAATATCTTAAGTTTCCACAGGTGAATGGATTATATACCTTGAAAATCCAAAACTTTAAAATTATAGCAGGTAATTTGAGATCCAGCTGTTTTGTAACTAATGATGAAGTTCCGAGCCTTGGTTTTCCTTCATTGGAAGCAAAGAGTATTTTAGTTAATTAGCTGCCATCATGTCAGTCCATCTTGTATAAATGCATACCATCTTCAACTATCTCCAATCTTTAGCTCTATTAAGGCCATAGCTCCTTAATTCTTGCCATTCAACTGATCCAATTTCTTCCTCTTCTTATATTCCCCATAGCAGAGTAATTTTTTCTAGCCCTACGTTTGTTTGCCCTAAAGCAAAGTATCCTAAACTTTATCTTTCATTATCCAAAACCATTTATCAGAAAGTCTTTTTTACTCATATGTAAGTAAAACACTTCAAATCATTGTATATGTCCCTATTGTAATGGCGTAATGTATCATTACCCAAAGAAAAAACACTCAGTTTGGAGGTGTTTAGCCAGGTTTGGGAAACACTGCCCAAAAGTATGTGAGTTTCTGCTTGATGATCAATCAACAGTCTTTATTTTGCCCAGAACTAATTAATTAGTTCTTCTTGTATCCCATGGTGTTCATACTGTTTTCAAGCCCATAAATGATTTTAGGCTCCAGTTTGGATTCCAACTGTCATATTTTCTGTTATGTATGTAGGTTTGAATGTTATTGGTTTATTTGAACTGTTCTTGTAAAATGTTGAATGGTATTGGTTTAAATAGTCGGGAAGAAACCCTGCACTCCCATTGGCAGCAGCTGCAGGCTATAAGAAGCAACCGTAGCCAAGCCTGGATGGGTCTATTCGAGCTGTAGTCACTAATAAACTTCTTTGCTGGAACTCCTCGCGTCTGACTCTTCATGCAAACTTAACACTGGCGATGAAGGTGAAGAGTCCTGAAGAGAAGACGACATGCCGACGACGTAACAAGCAACTGAGCGAGATGGCTGCGCTGAACACCCCCAGCACCGCTCGATCCGCAACGGAAGACTGGGAATCGTGATGCGGATCGCTTCCACATGTTCCTGAGGGGAACGATTCGCCGGCATCCCCAGAGACGAAGAGGCGGTCTTTCTCACCACTGGTCCGCAGTCTTCAAAATGGCGAATGCTATGGAGCAGCAGAGCTGAAGGTAATGGAATGGCCCGATTTAGAGAAGCTTTTAAGAGACCATTATTACCACAAGTATCGCCTCATTAAGACACACTAATTTTACCGTCGGGATCAAGGGGATACGAGAATGTTAATGACTTCGGGTTTAAGGACATTGGGGTGCTTGTGACTTTACCAACTTAGAAGAGGCCATGCGATCGGTTTGTTTTAGGCCTTAAAGATAAGGTCTTACAAAGCAAACTATTAATGAAACCTAAGATCACGCTTAAAGAGGCCATTGAAGAAGCTGTTTCAGCGAAGCCACCAAGTCCTCAGCAGCTGCCATGAAAAGATTAACAAGGCCTCAAGCCAGGCCTCAAGCCATTCTGATGGGGATAAATCCACATCTACCATATGCAACAAATAGACTCTGATTCTGATGGCAGTGAGGCAGAGGAGGGATTTTTAAACTCAGAATGGAGAAGAAAAGAAAAGACTCTGGGAAGAACAGGCAAGGGTTCTATTGCAGAGGCTGGGGGGGCCACCCCGACTGATTGCAAGTTCTTTGACTCCATTTGCCTACGCTAGAGAAACGGGTCACATAGCCAGAGTCTGCAAATCATCCAGAACTCCACCAGCTAGGAAGAAATTCCTGATAGAGACTTTAAGCCCAACAATTTCCTTGAAAAATGGGGCTTAAATTTAGAAGCAAATGGCAAGAATGAAACGCACCAAACAATCACTATTGGTCATTCTTCACCCTTAAAAGCAGAAAAGTACATGTGAAGGTGTTTATTGAAGGAAGGCCTTACAAATGGAAGTGGACTCAGGCTCTTATTTATCTATGGTGTCATGGGACACTATCCACAGACTTTTTCCCAAAATTCAGAAAAAGCATTTCCAGAAGCAAGCACTGACTCTCAAAGACTACCAAGGGAACAAGATTCCAGTAGTTGGAGCGAGAGATTTCAACGTGCAGTTTAAAGGCCACACCAAACGTTTGCCCCTGACCATCGTGGACAAGGATCGCCCAAGTTTGCTGGGACTTGAGTGGTTCAAGCCACTTGGCATCGAGGTGACTGGCATCCATCACGTGAGCAGTTCTGACTGGGAAGAGTCCTTGAAGTCTGAGTTTCCAGAGGTCTTCAGCGAAGGACTGGGCAAGTATATGGGGACCCCTATTGCTTTCAGCCTAGACCCCAAGGTGCCCCCCATTCTTAAAGCCCAGGAGGGTCCCATTTGCTTTAAAGGAAAAATTGATGCACAATTAGATAAACTCATTGCTCAAGGGTTTTAGAGCCTACTGACCACTCCAGATGGGAAACACCCATAGTCACACCAGTCAAGGCTGATGGGTCAGTGAGAATCTGTGGTGACTAAGGGGACTAACCATGCGCAACAGAGCGATATCCTGTACCAGTTGTGCATCATCTGCTCCATTCCCTTGGCAGGTACAGTATTTGCTAAACTGATTTGGCTCAGGCATATCAACAATTAACAGTTGATGATGCCACTGCAGAGGCACAAACAATTGACCCATAGAGGTGCCTTCAAATGTAAAAGACTACAATTTGGAGTAAGCGTGGCACCTGGCATTTTTCAGAGCCTTATGGAAAGAATGTTGCAAGGACTGCCAGGGTAGTGCCTTATTTTGATGATGTATTAATCTCTGCTGAAAATGACACTCAGCTTCAAGAAAGACTCAGAGAAGTCCTTACCAGATTCAGAAAAGCGGGTTTAAAAGTCAAGGAAGACAAATGTACACTCAAAACAGACAGAGTTGTTCCTGGGGTATATGGACAAGATGGCATTCCTACTGATGCCAAGGTTAAAGCAATCAATGAAGACTCGATGCAAGGCAGATTTGCAACTTATTAACTTTTACCACATGTTTCTACCTCACAAAGCATCTATTGCTGAGCCCTTACATCGCTACTTGATAAGAATGCTGTTTGGATCTGGGGAAGGAAGGAACAGTCAGCATTTAACAGTATTAAGAGACTAATCACATCTGATGCTGTGTTGATACAATTCTCTGAGAATTTACCTGTTGTTCTGACTTGTGATGCATCCCCTTTTGGAGTGGGGGTTTGAGTCACAGGCTTCCCAATGGACGGGAAGCCCCAATTGCATTTACTCTGACGCTGTCCAAAGCAGAGAGGAATTATAGCCAATTGGACAAGGAGGTTTTAGCAGTTGTTGCAGCTGTTAAGAAATTTCATGAATATCTGTATGGCAGGTCATTCACCATTGTTACAGATCACAAACCTTTACTAGGCATTGTGGCAGGAGACAAACCTACACCTAATATCCTGTCACCAAGAATGCTGAGGTGGACTGAATTTCTTGCAGCCTATTCCTACAAACTGATTCACAGGCCTGGCAAGGACATTGGACATGCTGATGCACTGAGTTGTTGCCCACTACCTTGCCACAAGGAGGACTTTGAACTTGAAACTCACACCTTTTTCCTGGAGACCTGCTAAGCTTCCAGTCCATGCTGCTGAGATTGCCAAAGAAACTGCCAAAGATGCTGTATTAGCACCTGTTATGGGCTGGATTAAGAAAGGTTGGCCTCTTCAAGATCTACCTCACCCTGCCCAACCTTTTAAGTCCAGGCAAACTGAATTATCTGTATTAAGAGGATGTATTTTGTGGGGTAACAGGGTGGTTATTCCTGCAAAACTGCAAAGGAGGTTTTGGAAATGTTACATGAGGGTCATCCTGGGATTGTAAGGATGAAAGGTTTGGCCAGGAGTTATGTATGGTGGCCAGGTATTGACAAAATGGTTGAAAACTGGGTAGCATCTTGTCCCAATTGCCAGGTAGTCAGGCCTGCCCCACCTCACGCCCCACACAGGAATGGGAATGTCCTAGGGGCCCATGGTCTAGAATCCACATTGATTTTGCAGGCCCTACAATAGGGCACACTTTTCTAGTACTAGTAGATGCATACTCTAAATGGCTAGAGGTAATTCCCATGACATCCACTACAAGTGAAGCTGTCATCAAGCAGCTCAGAAAATTGTTTGTAACCCATGGGTTACCAGATGTCCTTGTTTCTGACAATGGCCCTCAATTCACGTCTAACATTTTTGAATCCTTTCTAGCTCAACAGGGTATCAGACATGCCCTCACTGCCCCTGGGCACCCTTCGGCCAATGGCCAGGCTGAACGCATGGTGCGCTTTACCAAAGAGAAGCTTCAGCAGTTGGGTCCTGGGGATATCACTGAGAAGCTTGAAAAACTTCTTAGTGCTCAACACATCACTCCTAGCCCATCAAATAACTTGTCCCCAGCAGAGTTGTTGATGGGTAGGAAACTTAGGTCTTCCCTTGACCGCCTTCATCCCCTTACGCACCCAACGCACCACTGGATTCCACTTCCAAAGTTCGTTCTTTTAGTGTGGGAGATTCTGTATATGCTAGGAACCTTACAGGTGAACCTTGTGGATTCCTGCTGAAATAACTCACATCACTGGCCCTCGTTCTTACAGGGTACAAACAGAGGATGGCCTCCTCTGGAGCAGGCACATTGACCAACTTAGATCCAGGTTCCCTCAGGAACATCGCCCCTGTCTCTCTCTGGGTCCCTCACCTAAT
Organism: Naja naja; assembly: GCA_009733165.1. Taxonomy (NCBI): domain Eukaryota; kingdom Metazoa; phylum Chordata; class Lepidosauria; order Squamata; family Elapidae; genus Naja; species Naja naja. Next base: position 8,491 of record SOZL01000512.1, on the reverse strand, counting down.
GTCTCTTCTAGGGGAAGGGAGGAACAGGAGGAAAATCAGCAAACAGGAATCAACCCCATGTGTGAGCCATTGCGACAGGAACCATCCCGAACCCTGTCACAATGCCAAGATCCATCCTTAGAAGTGGAAGATTGCACACCACCACCTGACTTGGGTGCTGATATTGGAATGGAGATGGGTTGGGAGGAGAGACCAGATTCTAACAGTCTAACAGGGTCTCCTTTCACAGGAAGTCCCAACAGGGAAATGTCAGCAGACACATTTCCCCGCTCACTGGGTGAGAACGTTAAAACTTCTGAACCACGAAGGTCTCAACGTGCACGTAAGAGCCCCACCTATTTAAGGGAATACATTAGATAGGTTGGGGTTTGGTATGGACTGAACCTAGTGGGGAGGGGTGTTATGTATGTAGGTTTGAATGTTATTGGTTTATTTGAACTGTTCTTGTAAAATGTTGAATGGTATTGGTTTAAATAGTGCGGGAAGAAACCCTGCACTCCCATTGGCTGGCAGCTACGGCTGCAGGCTATAAGAAGCAGCCGTAGCCAAGCCTGGACGGGTCTATTCGAGCTGTAGTCACTAATAAACTTCTTTGCTGGAACTCCTCGCGTCTGACTCTTCATGCAAACTTAACATTTTCCATTCCTGCAGTCCAGTGGTGGGATTCAAAATTTTTTTTACTACCAGTTCTGTGGGTGTGGCTTGGTGACCATGGCAGGGGAAGGTTACTGTAAAATCTCCATTCCCTCCCCACTCCTGGTGGAAGGTTACTGCAAAATCCCATTCCCTCACCACCCCACTAACCTGCTTCCTAGCTTTGTTCTCCTGTGCAGGGCAACAAAAGACCCAGCCGAGCAGCTGGGACTCAGGAGGCAGAGAATCGATGGGGGTGGAGCCAGTCAGAGGTGGTATTTGCTGGTTCTCTGAATTACTCAAAATGTCCTCTACTAGTTCTCCAGAACTGTTCAGAACCTGCAAATACCACCTCTGCTGCAGTCCTTTATAAAATACAAGGATAGTATAATCCTTGTTTCACTTTCTTCTTTATTCTGAAATACTTTGACCAAATTCAATTCTTACAGTATCATCTTGTTCCTTCTAATAGCACTGTCATATTCCACTTGCCCAATCATAGGCCTTGAGAGGAGGAGGAGGAAGAGGAAGAGGAAGAGGAAGAGAAAAAATATAAATACAGACTTTAAAAAAAGAAAAGAAAATAAGAACATTCACGTACATCATTAAACTTTGCCCATATGAAAAAATATTGATCAGTTTTCCAATGATCTCAATAGAGAGCTAGTTCGCAAAAATGATTGCATATTGTCAGTCCAAGATTTTAAACTGCATTATCTTCTCAGCAATGAGGGGTAATATTTTTTCTGCTCAATAAATCTATAATTCTTTTTGTAGTGATGCACTCCAAGCTTTTGCTAGGTAATGCAAAATGTTGTATATTTGCACTGTTAAATCATATTGATTTTTGTAACATGGTATTAACAAATGTACAGATATGCTATACAAAATATGCTGATAGTGGGAGAGCCTATAAGCCATAGATTCCTCATATAGCTTACACTTCAAGCATAATAAGACTGACAGCCAGTCCTTCTAAAACAGGGGTGTCAAACTCACGTCATCACGGTGGCATCATGCGAGATATCAGGACCTTTTTCCCCTTCGCTAAACCAGGTGTGGGTGCCAGCACATGATGTATCCGGCCCACAGGTCGGGAGTTTGACAGCCCTGATGTAAAACATTTCCTAGGTTGTCTATATTTAGAATCACATCCATCTTATATTAGATATTTGATTTAGGTCTCCTCCCTCTTATGAAACCTATTCATTTGTTCTTTTCATGTATAGCTCAATTTTTCTGTGTAAGATGTTAAGCAAAACTTGGCTTGTACAAGAAATTTGTCCTATTGCACTGTAATTACCAGTAATTTTCTCACATTTCCCTTCCTCAGATTAGTCTTTCCCAGTCCCTGGGCCAATCTTCCATATTTGTGATATAAAGGCATTCTAGCTTTAATACCCGTTCTTCTGCAGTTTTAACAGTTCAATAGCCATTTCATCTGAAAGTTTTCTGTTTAATAGCTGGCCTATTGCTTGTTGTACCATAATTTATGTGGTTCCTGAATATAATGGCTCTATGTAGAATGATTTTCTGTATTAACTTCCAATTCCCTTTACCTCATTTCTTTCTATAAGATCTTTACCTTTGTTTATTCCCACTTAAACTGTAAATTTTTGTGTGATTTTTCTATTTTTCGTACGATGTTTTTCAACTTCTCTTTCTCTATTTTCCTCTATTGGTGGACAATCTTGAAAGAGATACATTTCCTTGTCCTTTCAGGCTTGGGAATGAACTTTATGTTTAATCATCATTTTTCTTGTTTCCCAAAACTTTTATCCTACACCTTTTTATAGATGCCATGATGCCTTGTTCTTAAAGATATCTGAACATTTGTTACTTTGAAACTTTAGTAATGTTTCTTTCTTTCTTTTTTTGCACTGGAGTTTTATCTCTTCCCATAGCTAACCCAATATATATATATATGTAGGTCTTGATGTATTCGGATCTTGTCCCGTGTAAGATTGGAGGAAACCTTCCAGCTCAATCTTACATGGGACAAGACCAATACATCAAGACCTACATACCGTGAAAATTATGAATATATATATATATATATATATGTGTGTGTGTGTGTGTGTGTGTGTGTGTGTAGGTCTTGGTGTATGGTCTTGTCCCTTGTAAGATTGAGAATACCTTGGCGACGTTCGATGAGATCCCACTCGCCATCCTCAGGCTGGTGTCTTTGGCTTTGTGCTTCTGCCAGCAAAGCGTGATCTGAGCTGCCTCTCTATAAATACTGGAGGGGAGGTGTGGTGTTGGCTCTGCTGTAAGCAGGTTGGTTGGCTGCTTTGACTGTGTTGTCGCTTCTTGATTGGTTGATGGAATTGGTGTTTGCTGATTGGTTGGCTTTTTGTAAGAGCCTGTGTGGCTCTTACACACAGCCACTACCTCAGCCACACAGGCTTCAAAAAGCCAACCAATCAGCAAACACTGATTGGTCAACCAATCAGAAGACAACACAGCCAAAAATGCAGCCAACCAACCCGCACAGCAGAGCCAGCACACCACACCTCCTCCAGTATTTATAGAGAGAAGGCAGCTCAGATCATGCTTTGCTGGCAGAAGCACAAAGCCGAAGACACCAGCCTGAAGATGGCAAATGGGATCTTGTCGAAATGTCACCAAGGTATTCTCAATCTTACACGGACAAGACCAATACACCAAGACCTACATACTTACCAGTGAAAACTACGAAAACAAATATGTGTGTGTGTGTGTGTGTTTTCTTAAGTTTTTGTGGGTATTTATATGTATGGTATTCATATGTATTTATATGTATGGTGTTTGGGCATTTTCCCACATCATTATAGTTGTGCTTTTAAAGTTGTAGTGACATTTTGGCAGAATCTCATCTGCTATCATCAGGCTTGTGTATTGGGTTCGTCTGTGTGTCGGGCTTTCACAGCCGTTTCTGTTTTAAATTTAGTGCTAGCCTCATGCTGTGTTAGAATGGTTTTTCCTTCATCCTGATTGGCTGGGAGTCTTGGTCTGTGTTTATTGGTCTTGGAGTTTGCTGTGTTCTGCTTGATTGGTGTTTCTAATATCTTTTGTCTGTTTTGTAGCATTTTTTTGTCTTGATTGGCTGGCAATGTTGTGTTTCCTGTATTGGGGGCTTTTAGTGCAGCTTGGCTTCTGAAAACAATTTTTACATCTGTTACCTACATCTGTTCAATAAATCTAGAGGCATGGAAAGTTGGTACAAGCAAGATTGAATTCCAATAAAATATTTTTGTATTTTTTAAAACAATATTTATCTAATACTGATTATGTGCCATCAAGTTAATGTAGACTCTTAGTTTTCACATTATACTATATTTTCCCATTATGTGAAAATTAAGTTTTCACATAATTTGTCTAAATATAATAATTTTGCTTGGTCATTTGTGCCTTGAGTAGGAAATCTGGGTTGATTTCTTCAGTGATCCATTTTTTTTTGTTTTTTGTTTTCACTATCCATGGTAATCTCAGAAGTCTTCTCCAACTCATTGCATTGCATTGCACTGCATTGTATTAAGAGCCTTGGTAGCTCAGGCTGTTAAATGCCTGCTCTTAAGATCCAGCTGCCTACAATTATTGTAGGCTTGAATCCCACCAGGCTCAAGGTTGACTCAGCCTTCCATCCTCTCAGGGTAGGTAAATTGAGGACCCAAGATTGTTGGGGCAATTAGCTGACCTTGTAAAATGCCGCTTAGTAATAAGCAGGCATATACAATGGAATGAAGGCTATTGCTGAGCACACTGGGTTGTATCTCAGAAATTGTAAGCCACCCTGAGTCTTCGGAGAAGGGCGGCATATAAATGTAATTATATATATATATATATATATATATATATATATATATATATGTATGTTAACTCATATTAATCACACTAATAATTTATAGTTCTACAATCAGCTTCTAGAAGAGTCTTGGCTGACTGGACCACAGTTTCTTATAACTTTTGTTTTGTACTCTATAGCCAATTTGCTTCTAGTATCCATTAGAGGATATCTGGGTGTGGGGATCTAGATTTATGTTGATTGAAGGTGTTAATAAAACTTCATTCTAGAGAAAAAGTCCTAAGTCTGGAGAATTCTAAAAAAAATTATGGCTAAATAATATTGCCCTGTAATCTTTTCAATATACTGTATACTTAGTCCAGATAGGACATTTATTTCAAGGGTTATACAGTTCTATATATTTCTCATGCAATTTCTTATTAAATCACAAGAATCTGAAAGAATTTGAGGTCAAGTGAGAAATAGGTTTTTGACAGTGGCAAGAGTCTATAATTTATGTCCATAGGCATTAGGATACCTAATTCTGTTATTAACTGTTGAGTATCAACAGTGAGTTGTATTTAACTCAGCAGAATCTGTAACACTGAAAAACAATAACAATAGATATAGCATTTAGACCTACATACTGCTTCACAGTGTTTTACATCCCTCTCTAAGCTGTTTACAAAGTCAGCATATTGCCCCCAACAATTTGGGTCCTTGAAAGGATAGAAGGATGAGTCAACCTTGAGTCAGTCAGGATCAAACTGGCAGTTGGCAGAGTTAGCCTCTAATACTGCATTTTAACCACTGCAAAGAAAGACAATGATATAATTAAAGGAGTAATCTTAAAAATAATAGTAATGATAAAATGCACAAATTTGGTAAATTTAGATAGAAAACACAACTTCAGTCCTAGTCACAACTACAATAACAGCCAAATGCTGTTTACCATCTAACACTCTAGGAGTCCCTTCTGTAAAAGAACTCACTAGGATTAATTTTTCAAAAAGGATTGAATGCTGAATTTTTTTTCTACCTCTTGGGAGTGCTCTGCAAGCATGGATATTTCATCAGCACAACTTGACTTTCCTTTGCTCCTCTGCATTCCCTGAACTCTACTGCAGAACATTGGGATATCTTGTGAAACTATGTAGGAAAGCCTCAGAGGGTATCCATAGTAAAACCACCTTGATTATCTATTTATTGTGAATTCTGTCTACACTTATTGGCAAGGAGCCTTTTTCCTGGACACCCAACACATAACTCCCTTCAACCACTGGTTTTCTCTTGAGTATCACCCTAATTAAGAATTCTTTTTAATTCTTTAATTCACCCTAATTAAGAATTCTTGCATATTATTTTGTTAATTTTATCAAATATACTATCCAGTTATGAAGATGAGTATGGATTCCAATGGTAGAAACTAGTGATTCAATTTTTAGATGGGCTCACACTTTTCAGCTGTTTTGATTACAGAATGAAATACTTTCTATATGTCAAATGACTGTGTTCCCAGTAGCTACAAGGTAAAACTGATCTTATTTCTAGTTGTGACACTTATAATGGAGTGCTGCTAGCAGTCAAGTGACTATGATAAACGTGCACTTGCATTGTGCTACAGATTGAGGCCTTGAGCTACAGCAGCACTTCCTAAACTTGGGTAAATTACTCAAAATTGGGTAAAAGTGGTTTTTCTTTGGGTTACGGCACACAAATCCATTACCCATTCATAACAGGGACATTTAAATTGACTTAAAGTGGTTTATGTACATTGGGTAATAAAGGACTTTTGATAAGTGGTTTTGGATAATGAAAGAAAAAGTTTGGGAAACACTAAGCTAGAGGCTGTTTTGTGAGGTATATAGTGTTATAGAGTTGTTAGAATATAGCTATATAATTAGTGTTATTATTATATAATAGAGTTGTTACAGTCAATCCAGTTCTAAAATGCTTCCTACAAAAAGATTACAGTGGAAAATTATTTTAGTGTTCTACTTTTTCATGCTTTTAGTGGTTTCATTCCTATATTTTTATTGTTTTATTTTAGGAATTTTCCATGTCCCTTGGCTAGTTTCTAGCAAAAAGGACAGTATAAAAATATGTTTGTACTTTTTGGTACCTTCAATTCAATGTCCTGGTGACTGCCTGGACCAGATACTCAGTGTGTTTTCATGGCTGAGAGAAGCCTTGAATCTGAACTTTCCTAGACCGGTATCTTAACTACTACAATGTTCCAAAAGATGGGTGTTAAGATTAAGCATTATCTGGGCATGTTAGCAAGTTGACATGACTTTCCATTTTGACATATCTTAGCAAATTGTAATAATGCCATATTTAATACAGAATGCATATTGATTTAGCTCCTTCTTATCTTCTTTGCCCTTTTGTATAATTTTCTCCAATTCTACACAATATGTCTTTTGATGTGTGTTACTTTATAAGAGCGATTTAGAGTTCACTAATGCAGTTGGACCTCAGAGTTGTAAAAAGGTTTTATGATACTGTTTACCTGTTAACCTCTTAGAAATATTCCCTTTAGACTGTTTGCCTGCTTACCTTAAAATGCAAGATAAAAACAGTTTATGTATGTGGCTTTTTAAAAAGATGATGTGCATCAAATGGAGCTAATCTAGACTTAAAGTTCTTATTTCTCAGTTAATTCAGACATACCTTAAATGTATGCATAATATTCCATCAACTCTTTAAAATACAGTGATCACAGTGCCTGTTTTTGGAGAGAGAAACTTAGTTGATTATACTTCCATTTATTTCAGAATGACTTGAGTAATTTATCATTGGATAGACAGATAATTTTGATCTGAATAATACTGCTCATCCCTTTCCTCCTGAGATTACCCATTAAAGTAAATAATGCTGTCATCTGACAAGGTTTATTCTACCATGTTTAAATCTTTCTAGGTGTCAATAAGATTGGACTTATATTTTCTCCTATCCAATATTTTAAGAGCAAGTTATCAAGATGTCAGCAGATCTGACAATTAAATTATATCTTTCCTGTAGCTAAAGACAAACCGTGTCATCAAAAATAGTGGTATATTTACTCACAGCTCCTCTCCAATACATGGAAAAGTGCTGCTTGCTTGGCTTTTGATTCACTAAAAGGATGGCATGTATATCCATCTGCATAAGAGTAAAGTAGGAAATTTATAGCTATCCAGATTTTATTAAGTTACAGTTCCTACCACCTTAAACTGTGGCCCTATCCACAAGAATAAGAGTTCAATCATGGATTTCAATTATTTCATTTGATTTATTTTATGTATGTATGTATTTGTTTATTTGTTTGTTTATATCCCATCTTTATTATTGTTACAAATCGTTAAGGTGCCAAACATATCTAATACTCCTTCCTCTTCCTATTTTTCCCAACAACAATCATGTGAGCTGAGTTGGGTGAGAGAGTGACTGGCCCAAGGTCACCCAGCTGGCTTTCATGGCTAAAGCAGAACTAGAACTCAGAGTCTTCAAGTTTCTAGCCTGGCACTAGCTCAAACTGGCTTTTCCTTTTAACCACCTTTTAAAAAAATCTCCCTCCTAAACCTTGATATTTTGGTTGGCAATCCCAGGGATTAAGTCACAGACTTTTACATGCAAAGAAAACATGCTGCCACTGAATTAACTTTCTGTTAGAAAAAGAAATGACAGTTTTAAACCCTAACAGCACAATTGCTTGGGAGTGAATCCCACTGAACTGAAATGACCTTAGTTGGTTTACATGCTTTGGATTGTAGTAAGAGTATTTAAAAATTCCTCTCTTGCTATAATTGGGAATGTGATTTGCTGTAGTCCAATTCCCATTCCATGTTTGTCCAAAGAAATAGTTGAAGTTTAACAACACTAAACCCTCTGTATGTATTATGTGAGGCATTTTCTAAGCAAGTTTTTCTTTAAAAAATGTCCTCATAGGATCTAAAAGTCTTATTTATTTCCTTTTTACCTTTAAATGTTCAGTCTCCTTGGATAATGAATAAAATTCTTTTTAGTTAACACCATCTGTGCATTATCAAAAAGAGAAGATAACATAAGGCACAGGTCTATATAACTTTTGAATATGTAACTATCCAGATATAT
>SOZL01000511.1:0-17143 GCA_009733165.1 Naja naja | reverse complement strand
AATGAAAAGAGCCAAGTTTTGAAGTTTCTGGAGACCACATCTCAGAGACCTTGACACATCTTTTTACTACATTTTCATTTTACAAAAGGAATTTGGGCAGTTTATCAGGGCCTATATATGCATTACCAATGAATAAAATTGCCAAAAGAAAAGGAAAAAAAGAGAAAAATGCATCATTAAAAAAGGGCATCAAACTGAATGGAATTTATATGTGTTAATTCACATGCACAGATACCAATTTAGAAATAATTACCTAAATCGAAGAGCAATACAATTGTTATACCAGTTGAGAAAAATGGTGACTGCTCTCTAAATGGTAATTATTTATAAGCAGGTTCAAGGCCATGCTATTCCTTCTTTCAATTCTTCATTTTAAAATGTATATCAAAAGAACAGCCCTTCAAATGAGGAGTGTGTTTTGAAATAGGCTACCATACTATTATTTGTTCAGGACTTTGGATGAAGTTGTTTTAGGATGTTTTAGGATTTAAAATACCAGGCACCAAGCAAATATGGAAGAAGTTACTAGTGAAATGAAGACTTGCAAGAAGATGAATTTATCTAGATTAGTGATTGTCAAATTTGACAAATAAAATGCCTGGAGTTCCTCTTTCAGAATTTCCCAGCCAACATGCTATGAGTGTTGAAGTCCACATATTTTAAATTTGCCAAGCTTGGGAAACACTGATGTAGATCTCCCATTTTTGTCTTTCTGCATCTACAGTACATATTCTGTCATTGAAACTGCTGTGGCAGAAGTGCATGGAACCTAGAGGACTGCACAGATCCTTGGGGACTGATATGACCTTAGTGAGAATAAGTCTTAATCAAATCGGGGATTATTTTTTTTAAAAGGTTAGTCACTCTAGGCAATTACTTCATTAATATCTGCCAACTAGGTAGATACAAACTGAAAAAAGTTTCTGTTTGTCCAAATTTTAATGGATCTCAAGTACTTGCTGTTCATAATGTTATAGGACTGAAAGATGTGTCAGGAATCTATATGTGAATATGTTAATGGGAGCCTACAGGAAAATAAGTTAAACTGATTAGTGTCATTTTTTCCCAGTGGTGCTGGTAATATTTATTTATTTATTTATTAAATTTATATCCCGCCTCACTTCCCCCAATGGGGAACTCGAGGCGGTGTACAAAAGGATAAAAACAATTTCTATACAATGTAAAAACAAAAACTCATTCATACCAATCCAAAACATACACGGGGGAAGAGCAAGGTCTCAATGCCATGCCCTCTGACAAAGCCAGGTCTTAACGACTTTGTGGAAGGCAAGTAGATTTGGGATGGTTCTAATCTCCGTGGGGAGCATATTCCAAAGGGACAGCGCCGCTACAGAGAAGGCCCGTGGACCCGTCAGCCGACATTGCCTGGCCTACGGTATCGGAGCAAGCCCTCCTGTGAGATCTAAGTGGGCACTGGGAGGCATAAGGTCGAGAAGGTGGTCTCAAGAGTATCCCGCTCCTAAGCCATGAAGGGCTTTAAAAGTTGTCACTAGCACCTTGAATTGCACCTGGAAGACCACTGGTAACCAGTGCAGCTCATGAGGATAGATGTTATATGGGCACGTAGGTGCACCCATGATCACCGCGGCGCCGCATTTGCACCAGCTGAAGTCTCGAGTGCTCTTCAAGGGCAGCCCCTGTAGAGCGCATTGCAGTAGTCCAATCGAGAGGTGATAAGGGCATGAGCAACCATGTGTGAGCCCCCGGTCCAGGAAGGGTCGCGAACTGGCGTAACAGGCAAACCTGTGCAAAGGTCCCTCTGGTCACAGCCGTAAGATGGTGGTCAAATTGTAGCTGTGGATCCAGAAGGACTCCCAAGTTGCGGACTTCGTTCTGAGGGGAGCATTTCTCCCCCAGTACCAAAGTTGGATAATCAACTGAACCCGAGGGGCAAGACCCATAGCCACTCGGTCTTGTCAGGGTTGAGTCTGAGCCGATTAGTCCCCATCCAGATCCTCACATCCTCCAGGCACTGGGACATCACCTCAATGGCCTCACTTGATTGACCGGGACAGAGATGTACAACTGGGTATCATCAATGCTGATACACCCCATTGACGGATGATCTCACCCAGCGTTTCATGTAGATATTAAAGAGGAGGGGGGAGAGGATGGAACCCTGAGGAACCCCACATGGCAGGGCTCTAGGGCTCGATCTCTGCCCCCACCAACACCATTGAGTCGGTCAGACAGGTAGGAGGAGAACCACCATAAAACAGTGCCTCCCACTCCCAGCCCCTGAGCTGACTCAGAAGGATACTATGATTGATGGTATCAAAAGCCGCTGAGAGGTCAAGAAGCACCAGAATGGAGGAAGACCCCCATCCGGGCCCACCAGAGATCATCCACTAGTGCGATCAAAGCCATCTCTGTGCTGTACCGGGCCTGAACCCAGACTGCAAGGGATCCAGATAATCCACTTCATTCAAGGCCCAAAGGAGCTGGAGCGCCACCACCTTCTCAACAACCTTCCCAAAAGGGAAGGCTGGGGACAGGACGAAAGTTATTTAACACAGCCGGGTCCAGGAAGGCTTCTTGAGGAGGGCCTAACCACAGCCTCTTTCAAGGGTGCAGAACACACCCTCACCCAAAGAAGCATTTATAATCTCCTGGAGCCAGCCACATGTCGACTCCGCCTGCCAAACAAGCCAGGAGAGAAGAGTCCAATAAACAGGTGGTGGCATCCACTGCTCCCAGGGCCTTGTCCACATCCTCAGGGCCAACAGGAACAAACTCATCCCAGATAACTGGACTAAGACCTGCCCCTACCATCTCAGTGGACTCTGCCCAGCCAGAGTCCAAGTCTGACCGGATCTGGAGTGACTTTATCTGCCAAAAACTGAACAAATTCCTCGGCCCTGCCCTGCAGGGATTCCTCCACCTCCTCAGATCTTAAGAGGGGCGTGTCACCCCAAACAGGGTGGCGTGCAGAGCAATAAGACTGGCCCAATATAATCGTTGTGCCACTCTTATCGCCACTAGATAGGTTAATGTGACATCCTAACAGTGTCCAGTCAGATTCAGCCCGACTTTTCTTCCAGTGGCACTCTAGGCGTCTCTTCTGCCGTTTCATCGAGTTCCTCAGTAAACCAAGGAGATATCCGAGGTCCCAGGAGAGAGTCCGCATAAGAGCAACCCGATCTATGGCCCGGTGGCACTATCCAGGCTTCCACCAGGGCCTCAGTCGACCTGTGGGTGAGAAGCCAGAAACTCCCCAAGCTCCCTCTGAAACCCAATTGGGTCCATTAGGCCTGGGGCTGAACCACCTAATCGGTCCGCCTCCCTGAGGCATGGAGTGGTCGTCAGGAAGTCCAATCTTACAAGGGAATGATTTGACCATGACAAGGGCTGGATGACTATTTCCCCAGTTTCAGATCACGCACCATTGTTCCGAGATAAAAACCAGATCGGCGTGTGTCCCCCCGATGAGTCGGACCCTGAACTACTTGGGTCAGGTCCATGGTTGTCATGGAGACCATGAACTCCTGGGCCACACCTGAGGGTTCGCCAAGGGATGGCAAATTGAAGTCCCCAAGCACCATCAGCCTGGGGAACTCAACCGCCAACCCGGCTACTACCTCGAGCAACCTAGGCAGGGCGTTGCAATGCAGCTGGGAGGCAGGATGCAACAGGCCCATCTGAACCCCTAGGTCCAGCTTCAGAAGGAGGGACTCACACCCGTCTATCTCCAGAACAGGGCCTTCCCATGGACATAATTCCCGGCGAACAATTACTGCCACTCCACCGCCCCTGCCCTGGGGTCGCGGCTGGTGCACCACTTGAAACCCGGAGGGGCACATCTCAATGAGGAGAACGCCCCCCTCTGGCCCCAACCAGGTCTCAGTGATGCACGCCAGGTTGGCCCTCTCCTCCAGGATTAAATCCTGGATTAGAGGAGCTCTCCTTACCACCAACCTGGCATTCAAAAGCAACAGCCTGAGCCAGGAAGCATGTAAAGAGTTTGTTTGTTTGTTTGTTTGTTTGTTTATTTATTTATTTATTTGACTTGTATGCTGCCCCCTCTCCAAAAGGACTCGGGGCGGCTCACAACTAAAACCACACAATAAATATTTAACTAAAAATCATATTAAACAATCAAGTCAAATTAGCGTAAAGCCCCCAATTTAAAACAAGATCAATCCCCCCTCAGGAGGTCAGCACAGCCCGGACTGTCCAAATAGCCAGGTCTTTAAATCGTGATGGAAGGTGCAGAGATCGGGGGCCAAATGGAGCCCCTGGGGAAGCTGGTTCCACAAAGTGGGAGCCGCCACAGAATAGGCCTTTCCTGGGTCACCGCAGACGGCACCCGAGGAGCCCCTGTCTGTGAACTCGTGCAGGCGTTGGTATTCGATGCTGGCAGGAGTCGTTCTCATAAATACCCTGGACCCATGCCCTGTAGGACTTTGAATGTTAATACCAGAACCTTGAATCTCACTCAGAGGGTAACTGGTAACCAATGCAGGTCGCGCAGGAGGGGCATAATATGGGAGCATAATATGAGAGTTAAGTGTATATCCAATATTTAAACAACAAGGAAACACAAAAATATACAAACACAGAATTAACTTATTTTGTAATTACAAAGTAATTACAAGCCATTCAATATGTCAAAATACATGAAATGGATAATGGCTTCCATAAATATAATGGGCTTGTGATGACAAAAGCTTTTTCAGGTGTTTATTTTGTTTTGCAATATATCCATATCAATGCTTGAACAGTGTGGCACCTGGGTGTCATACATTTTAGTACAAATAAAATAGCTATTAATCATATTTGTTACATTCCTCAAGCTTATTTAGTTCTAATATTGATACACATATTTGTATTAAATTATAGACTTCCATTATTTAATTATTCAATGTTTCAATACATTATTTCAATGCCAATCACAATTATGCTTATACATAATAATACCATCATTCAATTTCTAATCTTCCCTCTTATTATTACTTTTATCTTATTGTATAAAAATGTGTATACTAATATTCGCCCCCTCTTATTTCTATCCCTATTCTAACTTTTAATCATGCCACCATTATATTTAAAAACACATCCTTTCTATCGGTCATCTCTTGTTCGCTTTAAAGCTTTAATTGTTCATTTTTTAACTTGCCTCTGATTTTCAGGGGTGGGATTCTACCGGTTCGGTCCAGTTCTATAGAACCCCTTGTTAACTTTCTAAGCAGTTTGGAGAACCGGTAATTAGAAGAAATCTCCTTTTGTTTTTTTCTACCCTTATTACATTCTTGGAAGTATGCCTAGAGGTACTGTCTCCGAAGGAGGTTTTTTTTTTTTTACTTTCTTAAAGGGGAAGGGTTATTTTAAGTTTTTTACACTGCTGTTGGGAGGAGATACTCCCCTGGATATACTTCCAGCTACATGCAACAAACAGCACTTTGAAGAAATAATTGAATAACCGGAAAGGAGTTTTTAATGACAAGGAACCAAGATGAGTGACATTCAGCAAGGCTTCTTGGCTAGCTAGAAAGATTAACATTCAAACGTGAGTTTACAAACCCTTTGAGTTTTGGTCTAAAACTGGTTTTTGGTGAAGTTTAATTGTGTCCTTGGTGATGTTTAATCTTGTGTTTATTGATGGGATAATTTTCCCTATTCAGCTTTGTTTGGGAGAAAAAAAACATTAATTTCTGTTCCTGAAAATAAACTGGGGTGAGTTCCTGTGTCTATTTGTTTTGGTAATTGGTTTAACAAGCAACAGCTACTGTTGTGATTTAATTATTTGCATTGTATTTGAATTTTTTCCTGCCTCATGGTTTCTTTTTCTATCTGGGGCGGGGGTCTTCCTTCATAGCTTTAGTGGTATCTGGCACTGTCTTTTTGGGGTGTACTTCCAAGAGGCAGGATGCAAGCTTGGCACTGATTTTTTTACTGCCTTTCTGGGAGGGCATGTGACCTTTCCTTAAATCTGGATGATTTCCTTAGGATATCTTGTGAGGTGAGTGAGACCAGCTGGCATCTTTAAATGGTGCAAATGGTTCTAAGGATTGCTTTTCCTGGGTGTGCTCTTTCTGGAGAGTTTAAATGACCTCTGGGTTTCACTTTATGAGCAAGAGTTGGCTGCTGATAGTTATCACTGCATTTTAACTATTTTAATTCCTCAAGGTGCTCTGGCACCCTGCCTGATTTGTAGCTCCGGCTTGCAGGTTTTTTAATCTAATGATTAGTATTTAGGGCAGCTTTTTGAAAGCAAAGAAGCTTTTTGTATTTTTGTACAGGTAATCCTTGACTTACAACAGTTCATTTAGTGACCATTCAAAGTTACAATGGCACTGAAAAAGTGACTTATGACTGTTTTTCACACTTACGACTGTTGCAGCATCCCCACAGTCACGAGAAGCCAGGCAAGGGGAAGCGCCCCTTGATATGAGTGACATTGAGTTGGCCATGCCCACCCAGTCACATGACACCCAACCCACATCCACCAATGAAGCCATGCCCACAGAACCGGTTTTTTAAAATTTGAATCCCACCCCTGCCCATATTCCTCTCTTAGATCTTTATCCCTATCTGCATCTATGTCCTGACTATTCATTTTAAATATTTCTCCCCTGATGGGACTTCTTTTTCTTCAACAAGTGTGTAAAGCTAGCATTCGTGGCACTGGGCGAGCTGAGAATAAATCTTGCCAGTTTTGCTTTCCTCACAATCCTTCATGCTACTTTACACTAGCGCTGTTGACCCTGGGGTAAAAAAATATTGTGAAGAAGGCAAAACTGACAGGATTTATTCTCAGCTCACCCAGCAAGGAAAACTACCTTTATGCTAGTGCTACAGGCCTTGGGGGAGCAAAGCATAGTGAAGAAAGAAAAAAAAATGGCAGGATTTATTCTTTTTTTTTTTTTTTTAACCAAATTTTATTCAATTTTTAACAATTTTTTAAAACAGCTCTTTTCAGTAGACAGCATGTTCCCGAGTCATCACTTTTACATGCAAATGTGACAGTAGATCTATATTCCTTTTAAACATTTGACTTCACTTCTATTCCATTTTAGCGGACAAAGGGTCAAAAAATTAATCCTAATCTCAAATCTTAATCTCATTCTGTATAGCCCCCCAGTTCATTTCGAGTTAATTGCAAATATAAATATATATTTTAAAAGCTTCATGTATAAATCTTACAAATAACAATATATTTGCCCATCATATTAAAGATAAAATTCATCCATGTCTAACCTTTAATTATCTTCACATTGTTAATACTCTTTTATCATTTACAGAATTCTTTTGTCCGTCAGATTTGCCCTTTCATCACATATTCTCACCATAATTCTAAATCCATACCCATGTTAACACTAAAAGAATGAAAAAGAAACCTAGACTTGCACCCTTTTACTACTTTGAAAGTGACACCTCAGTGGTTAATATAGTAACATAATCATAGTCATTCCCTTCAAAACGAAAGATAGAGAAAAAGAAAAGAAAATGGAAAAAAGCTCCTTACAATATATCTCTAATCGGTTGGGTTCTGCAACACATATCCCCCTAAAATTTATTTATGGTTCCAAAATAATAATAAAAATAACTAATCTTGGTTATTGACAAATCCCATTTTACGCACTTTCTAAAATCATTTCAATTAATTCAATTCATCTAATCATCATTTAGCTTTCTTTTGTGGATAAGAAATGAAAAAATGTGACCTTTACCAGTAAAAATTGTCAGTAACCCCTATTGTTTTACACTTTTATAATTACAATAGATTCTTATTACCATTTCTTCATGCAGAACCCCCTTTTAAATACGTCAGCCATTGTCTCTATGCAAACAAGTTTCTCTCTTTGTTATGCAATTCCGTATCTCTCTATCTTTTGTTCTTGTTTCTTGTTCCTTCTCCTCTCTTTTATCCCGCTATCCCCTTCTCTATCCAGTTTGAATCCCTCTCTCTCTCTTTACCTTTCTGCTCTCTATCCTTCTGGACCTTTCTAACATGCCTAGTTTCATAAATGTTCTTTTTTAATTACCTTCTTAAGTTTCATTTTTTTGACCATCCTCCTTTCCTTTTATTTGTATTAATCTTTGTGTTAATTGTCTTCTTAAAATAGCTTTTTTGCTGGCTCCCTTCTCCTCCCTATTATCCTGCTCTCCCCTTCTCTATCCAGTTTGAATCCTCTCTCTCTCTTTACCTTTCTGTTCCTTTCCTTCTGAACCTTTCTGGCATGCTTAATTTAGTAAATGTTCCCCTTTTAGATACTTTCTTAGGTTCGTTTTTTTAGCCACCCTTCCTTTCCTTTTATTTGTATTAATCTTTGTATTAATTGTCTTTTTAAAATGGCTTTCTCCTCTGGCTCCACCCTTTCCACGGCTTCTTCTTCTTTATTCAGCACCGAATGCCCATATTTTCTGCAACATGCCAAGTTAGTTCAGTCACTTCCTGTAACAGTTCTTTCATACTTTTAAACTCCATTTTTAATTCTTTGGATGACCACCAAAATTTTAATTTTCCTTGTTTCTTCTTCTTTAAATTTTCTATGATCCTAACCCAGGTCCAGAATCTATATCAATATTACCAATCAGTCCGGCAATCCGTCTTTGTGTATTCAAGCTTTCACTTTCTATAAGTCCTCGTCTCTTTAAAATGTAGCAACTCCAATCCACAAAGGAACAAGATAGTTTCTTACTTCTTTAGCTTCCAATTTTTCTCCACAAAGTGGCACTTTCTGCACAGAGTCTTAACCCTTTCCTTTTATTTTGATAATCAAAGTTTTCCGAGCCCCAAACTTAAGTTCTTACGCTGGCTTCTTCCTTTCCGGTTCGAAGCCCCTTATAGCTGTCAGAAATATTTTACTTATTTTTCTTCACTTGGAACTGCGCCACTTCTGTTTCTCTTTTTCAAAACTCATCTTTATCTTAATCCCGGGTGCCTTGATCTTACCATCCGATACTCGGTTCCTCTGCTGTCGACTTCTCTCTTTCCTCCTGCACCAATCTTAGTCCCGTTGAGACCTTCTCTTGAGGTGGCCATTTTGACCACCGCTTCTTCGTCTTCGGAGGAAGAGACCAGACCCAAAAGGGGAGATGCGGCTCCCCTCACTCTGGCTGGCAGATTTCCCTTTCTCCGCCGCCCCTACGAGGCAGCTTCAGCCCCGAACCTTGCAGGATCGGGGCTCTCCGACGCAAGAGCCAGGCTGCGGTCGAGGACGATCACAAACCGCCGCCTGTTCTCGAGAAGGCTCAACCCGGAAGTCGGCAGGATTTATTCTTGATTATGCCATGTAGACCAGTAATGGCCTAACAATGGAGCACCTTCTCCATCCTGACTTCCTAAACTCTTGATATCTTCAAAAGCTAAGTCAGTGGGAGTGGGAAGGAATTTGTGGATGGATCCCAGTGGGGTGGCAGACTCTATAGGGACCCACCAGGGCAAGATGGGAGGGAAATAGGTATATAGGTCTGTCCAGTGTCTCTATGATTGGCCACAAGGGTAAATAACCATGGGGCACTGCAGGCATTTGAAGTTTGAAACGGGTTCGTAGGTAGCTTATAATACAAATATATTTCCATTTAAAATTTGTGCACAAATGTAGATCTTGTAAAACAATATAGTAACATGAACATATAGGCAAAAAACAGCAGGAACATGAGTGACTTCCAACTTCCTGACTGCTTCCCTATTGAGTTTCCTTGTGGGAAGCTGGCAGGGAGCACTACAAATCCTCCCTCCTCCTCCCTCTCCCTTCTTCAGTAGGCAGATAAGTAGCTGCTGCTAGTGACAGAGGGAGTGAGGGATTAAGAAACTGGAGTAATCCAGCAGTGTAGAAGCAACCAGAAACACTGAAGCATCCTCAACTTTCCCAAATTTTATTCCCACAGGACCAATGGGTTTTAGATTTTGGACACATTCTGTAACTTAGCTCATTTAAGGCACCTTGGTTCAGAATTTATTGCCCTTTGATGCACTATTTTGCCCAGTTAAAGGTCATGGCAATAAGAGTTTTAACAGGACATGGATCTGAGAATATGCATCTGTTCTTATGCTTTTAAAACGTTTAAGAATGTATGAATGCCATAAAATAATACTCTCCCATTTAGCATGTAAGTATGGCACATTTTCTACCAATAGGTTTACAGTAATAAATTGGGTTGAAGTAGAACAACTTTGTCTAACCTGGCTCTGTTCAGATATACTTTTTTAAAAAAAATAATTTTATTAAAGTTTACAACATTGCAGTCCAAATACCATAATCCTTAGTCAGGATGAAATCAGGTGAAAGTTCTTCTGTTGATATATACACAATTATGCATAATTTATTATAATTCAACAGAACTCATACCTCCCATAATTCAACTATGAATGTTGACTTAAACACCCTTAAATATTTTTTAAATAAATAATAAATGGGAAACTTTTCTAGGGCAAGTACCTATCCCTAATTTTGAATACTTCTATGATCAGAGCAGCCCACTCTTCCTTGCGGTCTTTTTGACTATCTTTTTCCCTATTGACACACTTCATACAAAATTCCATGAATATTTATCTTTTCTATGTTTGAATTTTGAACTATTAGCAACCTGACCTTTCTTTAACAGAAGCTTCCATTGAATGCTACTCCAAATCTTAAGGAGCCATACTCAAAAGAAGGTTAGCTATTCTAGGAGTTTGGGGAATTTAACTATCCTATTACAGTATTAGTTGTACCCACACTGTGGAATTGAAGCATATTTGCATTTCAAATTGATGGATCAAAGTTTCCAAAAACTAGGAAAGTAATGGAGGTTTGTCATAATGTGCTATAGAATAAAGGCATTTTTAAGGTTAGGATCATAAGTTTTGTCCTTCAAGCTGAAAGACTCTGGGAAAAACAACCTTCCTTAACATTGGAGATATTGGAACTTTGCTAAAAAAACATGGTGATACTGTATTTGATACTGGAGTGAGAAAAGGTAAATGTGCATTCCAATACAAGTTTAGCTTGCCTATTCTCTGTTCATATCATGAAATCATGAAAATATTCTTGTGATATGCAACAGGTCATTATATCAAAGCCAAGAACCTGTGGTTTGTCCATCATATCAAATGAATGTTAAGTAAACTGGCAAACTAAGATTTGCTAATAAACAGAGTGTTCTGTTGGGCTAGGCAATTAAACAGAGTGTGGTTCTGTTGGGCTAGTCAATCCTACATACATAACAAAGTATCAGTTATAGCAGCTGGTACTCTGCTCAAGTCAGGAGATCTTCTTACACCACCTCATCCCAATTTGTTCATTATCTGCTAAAAAATTCTGGCAGGTAAGATCAAGGAAAACAGCCTTTTCCACTTTGGTCCTGGCTCTGTGGCACACTCTACCGCTCCCATCCTTTTGGCCTTTCAGAGCGTATTAAAACTTGGTTTTACTGTTTGGCTAGGGGCTCATGCTTGCCTTCATTTTAGCTTTTTATATAGTTAATTTTTTTAATGTTTCTACTGTTTGTAAGTTCCCAGAGTCATCTTAATGGTGAGAAGGGTGGCATATAAACAAACAAGCAAATCAGTGGCAAAAAAGATCAAAGAAGATATATTGTTTTTATTTTTCAGTTTAGTTTGATAAAATGTAAAATAACTCTTCTATTTGAAAAAGTGATTGCCTTGATGATCCAGTCAAGAAAATTCAATGTAACAGAATGTAAGTAGCTCAGAATTAAGCTGTGGAGTTCTTGGTGCTCTCTTAGAGCTTGGTTGTTTGCTTGCAGACATTTTATTACCCGACTAGCTAACATCCTCAGTGCTAGTGAGTGTGGGGTACAGTAATTACAGGAAACTAATGCAAGTAAATCACTACAGGTTTCCACAATCAAGAAATGTCAACTAATATAAGCTGCATAATTGAAGGAACAGTCAATCACCCTAACTTTCTGGGAATTGAATTTGCTTTTGGGGATACAGGAAATATTGCTATGCATGAAAAACAAAGAAGGCCAAGGATCAAGGCAAGTATTCACAATCAGAATTATATCCAGTCTAATTTATAGGCCTTGCAAGAAATACAACAAATCAAAAAGAGTTGTGATGAATTTGAAAAGTCTGTTTTGGGTTACAGTGCTGAAATAATATAGATATTTTAGCAAACAAATTTCACAAGGTGATATATGTTATGTATGTAGGTTTGAAATCATTGGTTTAGTTTGAAATGTTCTTGAAAAGTGTTAGAAATGATTGGTTTAAAAAGGGGAAAACCCTGCACTCTGATTGGCTGTCAGCTGCGGCTGCCAGCTATAAGTAGCAGCCGCAGCAAAGCCAGGTGGGTCCGTTCTGAGCTGTAGTCACTAATAAACTAAAGAGCTTGAAGCACTCCGCGTCTGTCTCTTCATGCAAACTTAACAATATATATAGCTAGGAAGATATGATAACAAATAACTAATTAGTGCAGTTTATTTTTCACAAGAAGGTATTTGATTTTGATCACTGCAGAAGCAACAGTTAGTTCAGCACACATTATGTTTAACATGATGGTGTAACTGAACAAGGAATATTAAGGGAGGGATTTATGGGAAAGGGCATATTTTCAGTAATTGAAATCTATTGCTGAAATGTACTTTTATTGAACTATTTTTTTATTTGTTGAAAAAAAAGTTTTCTGCAATTATTTTCAGTGCCCAAAATATCTATGTTGTATCCTTGACAACCAGCAAATTCTTTGCCTGATTCCTTTAGTGAGGTCATTGAATTCATTGTTGTGGAAATTCACAATTAATTAACTTGTTATATAGGATTTCAGTTGCTGTGTCTAAATGCACCTAAGTCTGGGCAACATTTAGTGGCTGAGGCTGCAATTAATATTTGGGTGCAGAAACAAGATACAGACTCCAACCCCCCCCCCCCAAAATAACAACAACAATAATAATCAGAATATGTAATATTTTTTCTGCCTCAAAGTTGAAATAACTTAAACTTGCAGTTTTCAGCATTCATGGTCAAAATGCACACAGAGGCTACAAAATGGATAGTCAGGGGTCACGACTACAGTATTCCTGCTCTAACCAAATGTTTAAATAAAGCTGATTAATTTGTGGAGCATCAAGAACAAAAAGGGAGCCACTGTGTATACAGAGCTATGCTATATATTTACTATGAACAAAGCTTCAGTTGAGTCCACGGCCACGGGAGTGACTAGTTTGCAGAATTAAGAACATACATGCTAACACCCATGCAGGTCCCTTATGGATTTTTGCACTTTAAATATGTAATCCATATGCCTTTTAATGCAAGTTCTTCCCAATGATTTAACAGCAAGTGCTGTGGTCTTGGGATGCTTGAGGAAGGCCTGTTTCATATCCTTATTGTTGGTTCTTGTCAACCCTATAAAGTAAACCAGACTAAGAAACAAACACTATGTGGCCTAAAGCATTTTTTATTAGAACAGCTACAGTAACGGAATATTTCAAGTCTGAATATGCATTCCTCTTTTATCTCTGTGTGAATTGGGGTGCTGCTGGTATCTGAAACATTTTTGCAGACTACTTCCTTGGTGTGGACAACTTTTATTTGATCATTGCCTTGGATCTTCATTCTGCCCCTCAAGGCCATTCTCTATACTTTCTACATTGCTTTCTGTGGCTGTTCATGGTTTAAAGGAGAAGCCAGATCCAGCAAGCATGGCCAAAGCAAAGGCTTTGAGGTGAAAAGAGACAAAAGCAACGTGGTGACATAATAAGACAGCTTGGCTTTATCTTAGTAGTGTATAAACCTGAGCCAAATGTAATAAGCTCCTGAAGAAACAGGATCTTGGGCATCTCAGAGGAATCCTGTTTAGTGAAGTTCATTTCAGAGAAATAGATCAATTTTGTTGCTTCAACAGATACTTTATACAGGTAGCCATAATGTACCCATAAAAGACTTCTGTTGTACAGGGGGAAAGAAAAGTGAGGAACAGCCCATAACATGATCATAGCAGTACAACCTGGACTTTCACCTCATCTCTTCCCAATTATTATCCAATGCTGGGCAGAGCAAGGGAAGGCCTGCTGATCTTGATTCTGCATTGTATTTTTTACCTGCTGGGAAGACAAGGCAAAGCAGAGTAGCTTATCCTACCCTATTCCTCCCTGCCAGTGTTAGTGAATGTAAGCAAAGAGAAGCACAGCTTTTGTGGCTGCCCCACCCTGATTCCAAAGGAACCGAAATGTGAGAAGCGACCAAGTGGAGAAAAATCAGTGCCTTTGTTCCACATAAGCCAGCTCTTGTTAAAGTAAACGGGAAACCAAGATTAGAATGGAGTAAGCAAGCCAAGGCAGCAGAGACAGAAAAGCAAATTTTGCCAGAAATTCAGAGTGACCTGAGAAATAACGAGCTGCTGTGGAAGGAAAAGCTGTTTGTTTGTTTGGGAGGCTGTTGAATACAGAGAGGAATGTGGATACGTGAACTGAGATTCAGAGTATGACTGAATCTAAGTCATCTTAAATTTCATATAACACAGGTAGTCCTCGACTTATGACCACAATGGAACCCAAAATTTCTGTTGTTAAGTGAGACATTTGTTAAGTGATTTCCCCCCCTTTTTATGACATTTCTTGGCACAGTTGCTAAGTGAATCATTGCAGTTGATAAGTTAGTAACCTGGTTGTTAAGTGAATCCTCCCAAAAAATGAAGGGACATTATTTCACTTATATGCTCAATCAAAGAAAGTTAATAAACATCTAAATTACTTTCTTCTGTAACTGTTTCCTAAAAGTAGTGAAGTCCTGTTCAAAGGCAGCATTTGGAATGATATATTCAGGCCACAGATTACTATTTGAATTCAACAACAACAAAAACATCCAATCCTGTTTAGCCTCAAAAACTAATAGTGTTATTAATGCAATGAACATGAATTTGGGTAGTGGAGGGGGGGGGGGAGGGGGGCTATGGTCCATGTGGTCATGAAGAGCCAGACACAACTTAATGACTGAACAAAAGCAACATTCTGCACAAGGTGAAACAAAAATCTGAACTGGGAGAGGCTCTGTAATGCATGGGGATAGCTCCTTTCCTTTCCTTTCTTTCCTTCCTTTCCTTTCCTTTCCTTTCCTTTCCTTTCCTTTCCTTTCCTTTCCTTTCCTTTCCTTTCCTTTCCTTTCCTTTCCTTTCCTTTCCTTTCCTTCCTTTCCTTCCTTTCCTTCCCTTCCCTTCCCTTCCCTTCCAGCTGGGGATTGGGGTGTGAGTTATGCTTGCTATTCTAACTTATTTTACAGCTTATATGATATTACTTATGTCTTTCCTACATCAAAATAACAGGAAACTGTGAAGTTTGGAAATTGTGCTCAGTGAGGGCTAGGATGTTTCCCCTCCCTCCAACTCTCTCTAGGAGGGCTGGTTCTGCGGCCTCAAGTTGTCCACCTTTGTCTCACACAAAAGGCATTCATTGCTCAAGATTACGAGTGAAGCAACAGAGAAAAACATATACAAATGAACAACAGCCACTTATGATAATAGCTAACTCTGAAATAGTATACTTTGGAAACTGTTGACAAATCCCTAAATACCCGTGATCTTGGGACCAGATGAAATTAAATTGTTGCCTTCTTTTGCTTGATAGGAATAATTTTGTTTTGTTTGATTTAAGGAATGCTAAGATCTTGTCCAGCTTAGTTTGGAATTTAAAATCTGCTATGATTCTTTCTTCCCACACAATCCTTCCTAATCCTCTAATGCCAACGTGTACCATTCATCTCTTTCTCTTCTATCCCCTGGAGGTTTCTTTTACATTATTCTTCACTCCAGCTGGAATCAGTATGAAATACTGAATGTGCCAAATATACTTTATCGGGCCATTTATTTTAAATGTCATTGAAACTGCTTAATTTTCACATTTTGTTTTAAAATCAAGCTTGTGCTAAATATGTCAACCACACTTTTCTCCCCATGGACCACACATATGCACCAGTGACTCTGCCTATTAAACTAATAGATATAGTATTTCTCAATGCAAGTAGGGCAGATCCACAAGTGAAATTATTCGTGGATGAAACTGAACGGTCCAGCTTAATATGATCCATAGGGCCCTGCTCATGAAGCAACAACTTTAAGCTGCAGCTCTGTTTCAAAATAGACCTGAACATGACTTCCGTGAGACACCGGTGTTGCTAGGCATAATTATAGAACAGGGATTTGTTTTGTTTTATCATTCAGCACTGACACTAGGTTGGAGATGGAAAGCAATTTGCACAGTTATCCCATTAGCTTATAATACAAACGGAAAAGCTTGATCTCTTTCTCCTTTCCACTTCCCCTGTCAAAAGTGTATAAAGAGAATGAAATTACTTTGGTTCTACTTACTTTATATAGCAAACATGAGGAATATGTATATTTGTAAAATTCTCCTCTCTTGTATTGCTTTAGTCAATTTGTATTAGGATCTGGCTCTCAGACAGCTTTTGGGAGTTATACTTAATGTATGACTTGACAATGACTATTTTTGCTATAGGTACAAGCCTTTTATTCAACAGCAACTCTTCTTCGACTGCCCAAAATACTCTGCAAAAATAACTTGGGGAGTCCAAAACCATCACTGAAGAAAATCTATGTTGTTTACATTTTTAAAATGACACCTGCAGCTTGTAAATGTGATAAAATAAGTGCACCATCTCACAATGTCTTCCTTGCCCCAATTATTATTATTCTTTTTTTTTGGAAATGATATCTATTCAGAGTTATCTTGATTGTAGTGATTGTTCCACTGGCAAGTCTGTTAGGGGCAGAATGTGAGCGTTAACAGCAAAATGTGTTTACATTTCCAGCCAGATTTTGTCTGCGCATGGCAGTATCCTATAATAGGGCTCCCCAACCTCTGGGCCATGGCCTATTCAGAATTGGGCAATGCAAGCATGCAGCTCAACTTGCCCAATGGCAGGCCAGCGTATGCATGGAAGTCAAAGTGTGTGCATATACACTGGTCTGTCACTTGCACAAGGGCTGGCCAGCACCACCACTCACATGGCCCTGTTCCCTTCTCTTCACCCCAGCCGGGCTGCCAAGCCACAAGGTTGGGGACCACAGTCCTATATTAATGTGTGTGCATGAACCAACAAGATGCAATTCAGTGGTGAGACAAGAAGGGTCCTTCACTTAGGCAGGAAAAATCAAATGCACATCTATAGAATAAGTGGTACCTGGCTCAACAGTAATAACTATGGCAGGTATCT
>SOZL01000510.1:10993-33880 GCA_009733165.1 Naja naja | reverse complement strand
TTCTCCATCTCCTCCCTCTCTCTCAAATTCCCAGGCCATTCATCTCCCTCTTCCAAGGGATTTTGGGTTGGCTCCAGGCAGAATCCCAAGCATTCTCATCTCCTCCCCTGCCCTGAAACCCTGGGGAAAGCAGGAAGCATCGCCCCCCTTAATTAGCCAGAGCCAGCTACCTCCATGGCACGCTCACCCCTTCCACCAGCACCACGTGTCTCTGGCCCACGGCCGCCGCATGGAGGCGGGAAGCCTCTTCCCGGAAGACGACGTTCAGCTCCTCCAGCCGGCGGTGCTTCACATCGGGCGGGACGTCATCTGGCAGGCGGTGAAATGCCCGGGTTTTCTGGGGAGCAGAGCCACAGAGAGCTGGAGGTCAGGACTAGTGAAGGCAGCAAGCAGGACCAGGACACTGGACTCAATCCAGGGACTGACCGAGCAGCTGACTGAGCAAATAATGACCAGGCCAGAACAGACCCTGGCCAGTTGCCTCTGCACAGGTCAGCCCTGTAAGGTGGACCAGACTAAGAAAATAATGGCCCATGGGACTAGAACAGGGGTTGCCAACCTTTTGGACCTCAGGGACCACCAAACCCATTTTAAATCCCGCGGGACCACTAATATGAATTTTGAGTGGCGGTGGCTTGCTGACATTGGTGGGAGACAGAGAGATAGGGAGGGAGGGAGAGATGAACTGGCGGTGATGTTCTCTCTCTCTCTTTCACAAACACACACACACAACCACACACACCCTCCAAGGCAGCCACATTCCTAACCTGCTTTTCAGCCTGCTCTCAGGGGAGAGAGAGAGAGAGAGAGAGACGGAGTCTCACTAATAAAGAACAACCCATCAGTAGGGAATGGTGGGGGATTCCTGCAGACTTTTGGGATTTTCCCAGGTCCTGCAGAAAAGCAGAAAGCAGCAGAAACCCTGGGAAAATCCCCCAAAAAAGTCTGCAGAAAAATCCCCCACCCCATTTTCCTCCCAGTCGACATTCTTTATTTGGGATCGCAGGATACTGTCTCCAGCTCCATTCTCAGGGAGAGAGAGAGAGACTTTTGGCTTCATGCAAGGAAAACAGCAGAAGCAGCAGTTCTTCTTTTTCACTCAGAAATGAGTCTTTGCCGGTGCAGCCTCTTGGAGCAGGAGGCCTTGCAGGGTCCCAAAGACTCATTTCTGGTGGAGTTTGGGGGAGAGAAAGAGACTTTGGCTGCTTCTATGCGCAGCAGAAGAAGAAACAAATGGAAAGAAGCAGCCTGGTGACCAAGCCAGGGCACAGGGCGATGGGCAAGTTCCCTCCCCCTTTTCCCTCCCTCACTACCACCTCCTGTTGTATGCAATGCAAGTGACGCAAGCCTTGTGTTCCCAGGGCCATGTGGGCGGCGCAGCCTGGATTAATTGCTTTGGGGGGTGACATTTCTCTGAGGACCACCAACATTTTCTCACGGACCACCAGTGGTCCCCGGCCCACTGGTCTAGAATCACAGGTAGTTTTCCACCGACGTCCCAAATTGAGCCCACAATTTCTGTTGCTAAGTGAGGTATTTCTTTTGCATTTTGACTTCACTTTGTGACCTTTCTGGCCACAGCTGTTAAAGCGACTGACTGCAGATGTGAAGTAATGGGATTGTTAAGGGAATCAGGCTTCTCCGTTGACTTGGCTTGTCCGAAGGTCGCAAAAGGGGATCGCGTGATCCTAACCCCACCCCCACCTCAGGTACACTGCGACTGTCATAAGTCCATGCCGGTGGTCAAAGCGTCCGAATTTTGATCATGTGGCTGTGGGGGGATGCTGCTACAGTCAGAAGTGTGAAAAACGGCCAAAACCACTTTGTTCAGTGCCTGTCATGCCCCCGTTGGAGTCTGATTTGGAGGGGGAGGCCGAGCAGCTGACTGGGACCGGGAATGTGGCTCACTGGCTGTGGAGGAAACTGGGGAAGGGCACAATCTGGCTGGGCAGAGCAGGGGAGAGGGAGAACAAGGGAGAGGGAATTCAGAGGAAGACCCAGGCCCACCCCCTCTTCATCCTAGGGCATGCAGGGAGAAACAGAGAAGGGAGCAACGTGGGTGGCATGGCTTATGGGGGAGGAAAGGGCCCTGATCCCCTTCATTAGCCACACCTGGGAATGAGAATTTAAAAGAGATGCAAGCTGAGTGCAGCAGCTGCTGGGAACAAACGTGAGTTTATCTTGTGTTGACTTTGCTTATCTGTGTTCCTGGTGTCTTTCCAACCCTGTTGAGTTATTGCCGTGCCTTCACGTCTGGACTTCTTGCTCCTGCCCAGCTGGAGTAATGACCTCATTTTGCCTTGGTTGGACTTTAAGTTAGTTTTTGTTGACCACATTTTGGACTTGATTCCCTGCAGCCAAAGGCTGTTCCTGGGAGAGTTTTTCTCCAGCCCAGAAGGTATCCAGGACATTGGGGGCAAAGTTGGAGCGAATAAAGGGACTCCTACTGATTATCTGACTGTGTTGCCTTTGTGCCACGCCCCTTTGGGTCACGACAGTGCCATTGTAACTTTGAATGGTCACTCAATGAACTGTTGTAAGTTGAGGACTACCTGTGCTTAATTAGAATAGTTTAGTAACGGAATCTTGTGAATCCAAATGAATGTCCACTTCCTGACTTCATCTTCAGGTAAACTTGGGGAGGACTTGGCTTGAGATGTTTTCACATGCTGGTTTCTTGGCCTCTTATCTAACGTAGATAGCAGCTCTTCTGCCTGCCCTTCAAGGCCACTCCCTTCACAGCTTTTCTGTGGTCTTAAGAGACTTTGGGCGCATCACCAGGAGACAGTGAGTTCTAGTCCTGCTTTAGGCAGGAAAGCCAGCTGGGTGACTTTGGGCTAGTCCCTCTCTCTGTCAGCCCAACCCACCTCACAGGGTTGTTGTTGTGGGGGAAAATAGAAATAAAACAACAAAGTTGGAAGGGACCTTGGAGGACTTCTAGTCCAACCAGAGCGGGGGAGGGAGAGAGAGGCGGAACCTGGGCCATCCGTCAGCCCTCAAATAGAGAGGTGGCTGATGAGGAAGAGGAGGAACAGCTGGGTCCAGTGCCTGATGTGCAGATGCGCAGAAGGCAGAGGAGAGGAGAGCAGTGGAAATCTATGGGCTGGTCCTTGGGGCAGAAGAGCCACCACTGCTAGAGAAGCCGCACCCGAGCTCTGGAGATAAACGGCAGGGGGTGGAGATGAATAGATGTGGCAGACAACTATTCATCTCCTGGATGGATGGACTTGTTAGCCTGCGGTGAGAGAGAAACTTCTGGTGCTCCTAATAAAGGAATCTTTTTGAGTTCACTTCAGAAGGTTTGTCATTTTTGGGAAGCCGGGTCAGGATACAAATAAACAAACAGCAATTCAGCCCGCAGCTGCAACATGGGCACAAATCAGCCCTGTTAAGATATGCCACCTAGTGGGTGCCCAGGCCTCACCTGTCGCTGGCTGTAGGCAAAGATGTAGGCGAAGTTGTAGCCGACTTCACGGAGGAGTGACAGCGTCTGCAAATGATCGGCCTCCGTCTCCCCACAGAATCCAGCGATAAAGTCACTGGTGAGGGTTGCATCTGCAAACAGAAGAGGTGGGATCTTCTTCCTACCATCTCCAACACGGAATATCCCCATGTTCATGGCTCGGCATTTTTTTTTAAAGGCCAGGGATAGAGGCCATCCCATGACATAAACAACCCAGCAGAAGGCTGATATGTAATCATGCAAATAAGGCAATGATGTCACGTGGCTGCCAAATATCCTTTCACACACCCTCATCGTCTGTATGTTATCCTTAAAGTCCATAAATATGTAATTTGAGTCTGGTGGGGAGGGCATCGGGAAGCATAAATGAGACACCTACCTGGTAAATAATTGCGGAGATGGTATACAAGCTCCAGGTACGATTCCCGCGAGTATCTGGAAGGATGAGAATGTGGATGTTAGGCCGCAAACCAAGAACTACACCTGAAGGTTCTTTCAAGCCGAGTTCTATACCTGTAGACAGAATCTTGCCAGACTGAAGGCTCGACTCTCTGCATCTAAAATAAGACTCTGGGAACTATTGAGAAGTTGTCTTCATCCTCTTTCTCTCACACAGACTATGTGTTATATCTTGATCCTTTGCAATGCACCCCTCCCTCTTATGATGCCACCTCCTAATTATCTTCTACCACATCACGTGTAGACTCCCTCAGCTACCACGTGTGGCCTTCAACTCCCAGAATTCCTGTCTTGGGCCCCAAACCAAGAATGACAGGTGGTGATTTTTCCAGGCTGAGTATTGTTTCACACCTATAGACAGAATCTTGCCAGACCAAGACCTCTACTATCTCAATCCACAATATATTCTGGGAGTTCTTAGGGAGAGGCTGTCTTCACCCTCCTTTCTCTCACACATAATATCAGGGTTGAATTATCTCCTGGGAATCCACTTTCTACCACATTCCATCACATCCTGTCTGGACTTCAATTCCCAGAATCCCTCAGCCAACAGGTGAGACCTCTAATTAAGAATGACATATGGTGATTCTTCCAAGTTGACTTCTATACTGTTCACCTATAGACAGAATCTTGCCAGATGGAAGACTTGACTCTTCATCTAAAATACACTGGGATCTATTAAGGAGAGACTGTCTTCATCCTCTTTCTCTCATATGGGATATCCAAGTTGAGTTGCCTCTTACTCCTCTGCAACGCCCCTCTCCTCTTGGGACCCACCTCCTCACTACAGTTCATCACATCAGGCATGGACTTCAACTCCCAGTATCTCTCAGGTACCACAGGAGGACTTCAACTCCCAGAATTCATCAGTGTCAGGCCAAAAACCAAGAATGACAGGTGGAAATTCTTCCAAGCTGAGGTCTTTATTGTTCCACACCTGTAGAAGACTCTTGCCAGACTGAAGGCTCTATTCTTTGCATCTACAACAAAGTTCTCCAAACTTGGCAACTTTTAAGTCTTGTAGCCTTCAACTCGCCATGATGGGGGATTCTGGAAGTGTACAAGTCTTAAAAGTTGCCATGTTTGGAGATCCCTGCTCTACAATAGACTCTGGGATCTATTAGGGAGAGGCTGTCTTCACTCTCTTTCTCTCACACATAGTATCTGGGCTGAGTTGCCTCTTACTCCTCTGGAAAGCAACTTCTCCTTCCTGAGGGATCCAGTTCCTCATCGCATTCCTTCCAGATGGCAAAATTAGGCTGCCTCAAAACTTCTACAAACACACAAGTACATGTGCTGAAATGGGATACATGTTTTGCTTTGTGTTGCAAACCAGAAACTAAGCAAACTGGTGGAATTCATTGTTGGTATTTATTTTTATGCAACAACTACAGTAGTATTCAGGCATAGTGCAGTGGCCTAGAGGTGGAGCTTTAGCCTCACAATCAGGAGGCTGTGAGTTCAATCCTAGGTAGAGACAGATATTTCTCTCTCTGGGCACACTGAGAATTATATTGGCTGAAAAAAAAACCTCCGGATTGGCAACAGGAAGGGCATCAGGCCAGTAAACACTCAGCTCCATTCAGTTGCCCAAACTCCACCACGCAAGGGATTATGGGGTAGTTAAGAGGATGATGAACTACAGTAGTATTCAGCCAATAGATGGCTGTGTTTACAAGTTTGGATCTATGGTGTTCCTGTTTCTTGTTTTCTGTTACAGTTCTATAATTGAGTAGTAAAGCACATGGTGACTGTGCTCTTTGTTTATATAAATATAGATTTATATAAATATAAATATAAATTTATATAAATATAAATATAAATTTCTAACACGAACTTCCCCAATGTTTTAGCAGAATGGGCTGCTGAAAGGGGATGCCACATGGCTAGACATTTTCAAGGTGCATAAGAGCCCCTGCAGACACTCACGTACACACAAACATGGATCTCACCCCCTCTTCATGGCCTCCAGGACACGGGAGCTGCCGCTTTGGGCGGGAAGGTGCACCTGTTTGCAGATATTGTGTCTTTCCCTCATGACCTCAAAGACCTGTGAAACACAAACAGGGTTGTTATTGGCACACCACTGCCACCTGTGGGTAAGGAAGAGATCAGCAGGGCCCGACCCACCTCATCCGGGAAGTCTTTGGGGTGTGGGGAAGTGAAGCGGATCCTCATCTCTGGGTCCACGGCAGCCACTCGGTCCAGAAGCTCGGCAAAACGCAACCCGCCCTTTTTGGCTTTGTAGACCGTCCGGAATCCTTTTCTGAGCTCAGGTGATGCCAGGGAGTGAAACTGGACCTCAGAGTTGTCCCGGTAACTGTTGACATTCTGGCCCAAAAGGGTCACTTCCTTCACCCCCTATAAGGAGAGGAGATGAGAGATGAGGAGGTGTTTGTCAATTGTTTCATATTTATGACAGCTGCTCTGTCCCCAAGGACATCTGATTCCCTTTTGTGACCTTCTGACAAGCAAAGTCAATGGGGAAGCCAGGTTCACTTAACAACTGGGTTACTAACTTATCAATTGCAGGGATTCTCTTAACAACTCCACAAGAAAGGTTGTAGAATGGAGAAAAACTCACTTAACAAACGTCTCACTTCACAACAGAAATGTTGGGCTCGATTGTGATAGTAAGTTGAGGACAACCTGTCAGCCATATTGACACAATCTGCATTGCAGGCTAACTCACTGCTCACTGCCAGCAGTTTGGTTCTCACCGGCTCAAAGTTAACTTTCCCTCCTTCTGAGGTCAGTAAAATGAGACCTAGATTGTTGGGGGCAAGAGGCTGGCTCTGTAAATGGCTTAGAGGGGGCTGGGAAAAACCGTGAAGTGGTATACAAGCCTAAGGGCTATTGCTACCTTCTTTCCTTCCCTCCCTCCCTCCCTCCCTCCCTCCCTCCTCCTCCCTCCCTCCTTCCTTTTAAAGGTTGACTCAGCCTTCCATCCTTCCAAGGTGGGTACAATGAGGACCCAGGTTGTTGGGGGCAAAAGGCTGGCTCTGTAAACTGCTCAGAGAGGGCTGGAAAACCATGAAGTGGTATAGTCTAAAGGCTATTGCTACCTACCTACTTTCTTTCTCCTTCCTCCCTCTCTCCCGCCCTCCTTCCTTTCTTCCTTCCTTCAAAAGGTTGACTCAGCCTTCCATCCTTCCGAGGTCAGTAAAATGAGACCCAAGATTGTTGGGGTCAAGAGGCTGCTTAGAGAGGGCTCTATATCTATCTCTCTGTATCCCCTATCTACTTACCTACCTACCCATCCACCCATCTATCCATTCATCCATATCGTCTGTCTGCCTGTCTGCCGGCTGAAGTCCAACCATCCGAAAGCATGCCGGCTCTCTCCACCTTGAGCAGAGTTTTTAGTTGACTCCCCCAGGCCTGGTCGGAGGTTCAAGTCCAAGGCCTCCTACCTGGTCCGAGAGCATCTGCACTTCCTGGAGAATGGAGGCCAAGGGCCGGCTCCGTTCGCGCCCACGAGTGAAGGGGACGATGCAATAGCTACACATGTTGTCACAGCCACGCATGATGGAGCTGGGAGAGGAAGCAATTCCCAGAGACCGTTATGTGGACAGCACAAAACTGCTTTTTCAAGAAGCAACTGGGCTTTCTGGTTTTCTTCTTTTGAAGATGTTTCGCTTCTCATCCAAGTAGCTTCTTCAGCTCCGACTAGATGGTGGGGAAGGATTTATATTCCTTGCAGACAGCTGGTCATTTGCATCCTTTTATTTATTTAATTATTTATTTATTTATTTATTTATTATTTCCTTATTTGTTTGGACTTGTGTGCCGCCCTACCTCCCGAAGGACTCAGGGTGGCTCACATCGTAAAAAACATGCAATACAAAATTTAAAATTATTAAAATCAGTATTAAATCCTAGCCAAACAAATTTCTAAAATCCATGCCAATAAAATATAAACAAATTAAAAACCCCACCCCACCTCAGTCCAGGCCAGCCTTAGAGGGACATTGAGGCCACTTGGAGGTTTGCCTGTGTCCTCAGGGTCACCTGAGTGTTGCAAATCGTTCCTGAGTCTGTCCCTCTGGGAATCCATTCTGACTCCCACACCATTCCAAGGTGTCCATCCCAAATTGTGTAGCTAAAGGTCTGTAGAGATCCTAAGCCATCCAGGTCAAGGTTGTCCCAAAGATAACTGCTATCTGGTTATCATCTATCTAGCTACCATCTTTCTCTCTACCAATCCAATCTAATCCCTAATCTAATCTAAGTCAATCTATCATAGCCAGCTATCTGGTTATCATCTATCTAGCTATCGTTCTCTCTCTCTACCAATCTAATCCCTAATCTAATTATGTCAGTCTATCATATCTATCTGGTTATCATGGATCTATCTATCATACTAATCTCTAATCTATGTCAGTCTATTGTGGCTAGCTCAGTCTACCATAGCTAGCTGTCCGGTATCATGTATCTAGCTATCATATCTACCCATCATCTATCTAATCCCTAATCTAATCTATGCCAATCTATCATAGCTAGCTAGTTATCATCCATCTAGTTATTACCTTTCTAGCTGTCTGTCACTCCAAGGGAGATGGGCAGTTTAGAAATATCAACTATGTATCAATTAATCAATCGATCAATCAATCTTCACCGCCAGAGCCCCTCCCCGAGGGAGATGGGTGATTAAGAAACAGGAACTATGTATATATCAATCCATCAATTGATCGATCTCAGACATTTTCCACCTTCCTGGCTCCCAGGTAGGATCAAAGCAGCAACAAACCAGGTTTCTCCTTACATGAAGGCTGTGGTGGCGCCAGAGTTGAGGTGGACGGGCAAAATGTCCGCGTAGGTCTCGTCCAGGGATAGCAGGACGTTGGCTGCCTGCTGGCCAGATTCAGCCACCGCCAAGAGCCGGGGCAGGTCCCGGTAAGCGTCTGGGCCGGCCACAATGTCGACCAATTTCTCCTCCTCCAAAATTTTCTCCTTCAGCCTCTCAGCCATGCAGCCTGCAAGAGGGCGAAGCGTGAGCTGAAAAGAGGAGAGAAGGCACGAAATCTTGGCCTGGAGATGCCACGCAATTTCCCATCCCTGCCACAGATTTAACAGGTTCAACATCATGAGCTGCAGAACGGATGGAACCTCTTTTGGTCCAGGAAAGGGGGTGGGGAACCACTTTTTAATACTCCCACGGATTAAAATCCCATGGATTAAAATAAAGAACCAAGTGAGCACCCGGAGCTGAAAGATTTCCTATTTATATGACCCTTGTTTCAACACCACTTTAATTATTACTAATTAGATTTTTATTCATCCATTCCTTACGCCTTGGCATGTGAACGCTTACCAAAGAAATGTGCTTAATTAGGAATTTATCCCACGTTTATTATTTTTAATAAATGACTCAAGGAGGCGAACGTACTTAATACTCCTTCCTCCTCCTGTTTTTTTTTTTCTCACAACAACCCTGTGAGGTAGCTTGGGCTGGCCCAAAGTCACCCAACCAGATTTTGTGCCTAGGGCAAGACTAGAACTTGCAGTCTCCTGGTGATTGGCCCAAAGTCACCCAGGCGGCTCTCCTGCCTAAGGCGGGGACTAGAACTCACTGTCTCCCTAGTGATTGGCCCAAAGTCACCTAGCTGATTTTCATGGTTAAGGCAGGACTAGAACTCACCATCTGCTGGTGACTGGCCCAAAATCACCCAGCTGGCTTTTGTGCCTTAGGCAGGACTAGAACTCACCGTCTCCTGGTGATTGGCTTAACGTCACCCAGCTGGGGACTAGAACTCCCTGTCCCCTAGTGACTGGACCAAAGTCACCTAGCTGATTTTCATGGTTAAGGCAGGACTAGAACTCACTGTCTGTCTGCTGGTGACTGGCCCAAAATCACCCAGCTGGCTTTCGTGCCTCAGGCAGGACTAGAACTAGAACTCACCATCTCCTGGTGATTGGGCCAAAGTCACCCAGCTGGCTTTCATGCCTAAGGGGGTGGGGGGGACGACTAGAACTCACTGTCTACTGGTGATTGGCCCAACGTAACCCAGCTGGGGACTAGAATTGTCTCCTAGTGATTGGCTCAAAGTCACCTAGCTGATTTTCATGGTTAAGGCAGGACTAGAACTCACTGTCTCCTGGTGATTGGCCCAATGTCACCGAGCCAGCTTTCATGCCCAAGGCAAGACCAGAACTCAGAATCTCCTGTTTTCTAGCCTGGTGCCTTCACCACTAACCTGGGATACGGAGCTGAGGCCACATCTAACTATGGGCAGCTCCAGCTTTTGAAAGACCTGGCCTAATTATTCATCCTAGTCCCTGTCACTACATTTTTTTTGTAATTTGTCTGCCAAGCTCCTAAGCTAATATTATAGCAGGCAGGTGTCTTCTAGCTAGCACATTTGTTATCTTGTCTCCATAGTAATGTGATAAGACAGCCTTGTGATTTCTGGTTTACTGCGCATGTTTTCAAAAAGTTTTTACTTCACTTCCTGTAACTTCCTTTGTTTTTTTTCCTGTATATGCCTTGGTGTGAGATTAAGCTGCCGGTATGTAGCTCGTTTAGGTTTTATTATTTTCTAAAATAAAAAGATGTTTCTTAGATTACTTTCTGGTTTTTTTTATCAAAGTTGACAGCAAAGAAAGGCACCGTCTATCACCTCTAATTAGCAGGGATGTTTGGAAGAGGTTTTTACTCCCTGACAGTCCCAGGTTCCCCCTCCAGAAAAAGTGGGACATTCACCTACCATCCAGAGGCTCCCAGTCCAGCCCCAGAGGGTCTCCCCCCCTGTAAGACCCTTTGTTAGGAGTGTTCCTATTACCTAAGATCCCGATCCGCAGAGACCCCCGTGAACGTTGCCGCTTGGTCTTGAGAATTTTGAACACGTGCAGGCGATTCCAGACTGTCTGCTCGGCCTTCTCCCTGCCGAGCAATGAAACACGGATGAATTCAGGCGTGAAGAAAAGTCACTCAAAACTCTGCTCGAGGTAGTAGAGGGGCCCTTGTGTTCTTCCCAGCCCCTTCTGGGGAAGTGGGAAATCCAGAACAGAATGACGAAGAGTAGGAAGGAATCTGGGAGGTTTTCTAGTCCAATCCCATGCTCAAGCCGACCAGAACAGAAGGACCAGGGGAGACAGGGTAGCAGTCTTCCAATATTTGAGGGTGGGGGGTTGGACTAGATGACCCAAAAGATCCCTTCCAATTCTGTTAATCTGACTTTAATGAACAAAAGGACCAGGGGAGACAGGAAAGCACATCCTTGATGTGATAGCAGTCTTCCAATATTTGAGGGGCTGCCCCAGAGGGGAGGAGGGTGTCAAGCTATTTTCCAAAGTACCTGAAGGCCACACAAAGAATAATGGATGGATGGAAACTGAACAAGGAGAGATTCAACCTGGAAATAAGGAGGAATTTTCTGACAGTGAGAACAATCAACACATGGAACAGAAGTTGCCCTTGGAAGTTGTGGGAGCTTCATTCCTGGAGGCTTTCAAGGAGAGACTGGAGCGCCATTGGTCAGAAATGATGTAAGGTCTCCTGCTTGGGCAGGGGGTTGGACTAGATGACCTACAAGGTCCCTGCCAACTCTGTTAATCTGTTAAAAATATGCCTGGGGTGTCCAATCTTGGAACTTTTGAGACTTGTGGACTTCAACTCCCAGAATTCCAAGGCCAGCTGGGGAATTCTGGGAGCTGAAGTCCACAAGTCTTAAAGTTCCCAAGTTGGGACACTCTTATACCATTTCAGACAAATGGTTGTCCAGTCTCTTCTTAAAAACCTCCAGTGATGGAGCACCCACCACTTCTGGAGTCAATCCGTCTCACTGATTAATTGTTCTGTCAGGAAATTTGTTACTTCCAGGTTGAATCTCTCCTTGTTCTGTTTCCATCCATTATTGCTTGTCTGGCCTTCAGGCGAGAATAGCTTGACCCCCTTCCTCCCCTCTGGGGCAGCCCCTCAAATATTGGAAGACTGCTATCACATCATCCCTAAGTATATCCAGATATAGCTGGATTCCATGTCCCAACATCTTTGACCAGGAGACAGACCAATCAATGCTGATGGGAAGGAGAGCTCAGCAACACATGGAAGGGTGTATCAATTCTGGGTTTGGGTTCAGCAACTGGATCTTCTTTTAGAGGCCTACAAGCACAATTCTCTCCCTAGGATGGGACTTGGCTTCCTCCTGCCCAACCATCTGAAATATGGGTTTTCGAACCAACCCTGGATGTCTCTACAGCATAAAAACTTTCAAATCCTCAGAAATAAATATCTCTAACCAATAACTGATAGTACAATTCGGCAACAGAATTATGAATGCATCTAACCCAAGGACAAAACCTGGAACAGACTCCAGACCAGAAATTAAAACAGCTCAAGTTTAAAGAGGGGTAGAATAGAATAACAGAAGTTGGAAGGGACCTTGGAGGTCTTCTAGTCCAACCCACTGCTTAGGCAGGGAACCCTGTATCATTTCAGACAAATGGTTGCCAACCTCTTCTTAAAAACTTCCAGTATTGGAGCATTCACAACTTCTGGAGGCAAGTTGTTCCACTGATTAATTGTACTCACTGTCAGGAAATTTCTCCTTAGTTCTAAGTTGCTTCTCTCCTTGAGGAGTTTCCATCTGTTGCTTCTTAATTTAATTTAATAATTGGACTTGTATGCCGCCCCCTCCCCTCTCTGCCTTCAGGTGCTTTGGAGAATAGCTTGACTCCCTCTTCTTTGGGGCAACCCCTGAGGTATTGGAATGCCGCTGTCATGTCTCCCCTGGTCCTTCTTTTCATTAATTTAGACATACCCAATTCCTGCAAACTGTTCTTGCTAGGTTTCATCCTCCAGTCCCCTAATCCTCTTGGTTGCTCTTCTCTGCACTCTTTCTGGATCTTCAGCATCTTTTTTACATCGTGGTGATCAAAACTGGATGCAGTATTCCAAGTGTGGCCTTACCAAGGCCTTATAAAGTGGGATTAACACTTCATGGGATCTTGATTCTATCCCTGTTTATGCAGCCTAGGGCAGTGTTGACTTTTTTGGCAGCTGCTGCACACGGCTGGCTCCTATTTAAATGGTTATCCACTGGGTAAATGGTGCTACATATTACGATTATTTTCCAAATCCAGGCAAATCAGCAATCTTACCTGACGGAACAGGTGACAAGCAGAACCACGTCAGCCTGAAATAGAGAGGGGGCAGAAAGAGCTGGAATTATTAAATACGAACGGGGGGAGGAAGAAACATTTTTGTTCCTTCTCTGAGAGCAAACCTTCCTTATCTATAGAGAGTGGGCTTCTAGCCTTAAAAAGCTCCATTTAAGCAGAAAATGCAGCCTTCCAGCATTCAGGCTGGGTGATAACAGGGGGCTCAGAGGAAGTTAAGCAGAATCTGTTGCTCCAAAAGTTCCAATGTGATGACACAATATTAATAACCGTGAGTTGAACTTTGTGTCAGCGTGGAGGAGACAGGATTATTGTGTCACAAGACACAAGGCGACTCTGTCGGGATGTTGGACTGAATAGTGGGGCCCTTGGTGCTCTCTGAGTTTGGTTGTTTCGTTACCCAGCTAGGGAACATCATCAATGCCAGAAGGGAGAGGACTTTGGGGAGAGGTGGAGTGGGTGGGAGGAGGAGGAGGAGGACTGAGGGTACTTGGTGCTGAGTTTGGTTGTTTTCTTGCAGGCGTTTCATTACCCAACTAGGGAACATCATCAGCTAGAAGGGAGAGGAGTTTACAGAGAAGAGGTGGGAGAGCTGGAGGAAGAAGACTGGTGGTCTTTGGTGCTGAGTTTGGTTATTTTCTTGCAGACATTTCATAACCTGATTAGGGAACATCATCAATGCTAGAAGGGAGTGGGGAGGAAGGACGACTGAGGGGTCCTTGGCGCTCCCTGAGCTTGGTGGTTTTCTTGCAGACATTTCACGACCCAACTAGGTGATATCACCAGGGTTGCTGCTTCCTTGATTGGGATATTGTTTACTTCTTGGTTGCTGGACTCTAGTGGTAATCTTGATGCAAACCTCTGCTCATCTGGGCACTGAGGGTGTTTTCCAACTCAGAAGAGCTACTCACAGACAAACAAGCTAACAGTAAACAACAGTCTAATCAAGGAACCACCAGGAACATTCCCACCAATACTGACAAGCCATCTAAATGAGAGAGAAAACCCTACTCCCTTTTAGCCCAATGTTGTTACCCAGTTGGGTCACGAAATGTCTGCAAGGGGGAAAAAAAGCAAGCACAGAGAGCACCAGGGACCCCTCATCCCCCAGGCTGTGCACTGGGTCTGTCTGGGGCAGGCAACCAACGAAGGAATGTCGAATTGGCACTACGCCCATTACTCCAGCCACTGAGGCCACTGCCGGAAAATGCCCAGCCTGGACTTTGAGTACCTCTGCCAGGTTGCTGGTCCTCTGGTAGCCACTTCGCTGGAGGATGGCCCAGGCGGTCTCCGTGTCGCTGACGTTCATCTGGCAGCCGTAAGTCTCCAGATAGACTAGGAGGAAGAGGAGGAGGAGGAAGAGGAGGAGGGGGAAGAAAAGGAGGTGAAGGAATAGGAAGAGAAAGAGGAGAAAAAAAGAAGAGGAGGAAGAAGAGGAGGAGGAAGAAGAGAAGAGGTGGAGGAGGAAGAGGTGGAGGAGGAGGAAGAGGAGGAGGAATAGGAAGAGAAGGATGGAATGAGTAGGAAAGATAGAAAAAGAAGAAGAAAGAAGAAGAAGAGTGAGGAAAAGAAAAGAGAAGATGATGGAAGAGATGATGATGGATATGATGATATAATGAGGAGGAGGAAATAAGAAAAGGAGTGGAAGGAGCAGGAATATAGATTAAAAAAAGAAAAGGAGGAAGAGGAAAGATGATGAGAAATATGATGAGGAGGAAGAGATGAGGAGGGCGAAGAGGAGGAGAAGGATGATGATGAAAAGGGAGATGAAGAGCAGGAAATATAGAAAAAAAAAAATTGAAGATGATGGAAGAAAAGGAGGAAGAAGAGAAGGAGGAGGAAGAGGAGGAGGAGGAAGAATAGGAAGAGAAGGAGGTGAAGGAGTAGGAAGAGAAGGAGGAGAAAAAAGAAGAGGAAGAAGAGGAGGAGGAAGAGGAGGAGGAAGAGGAGGAGGAAGAAGAGAAGGAGGAGGAGGAGGAGGAGGAAGAGGAGGAGGAGGAAGAGGAGAGATTCCTTAAGACAAAGTGCACCGAGTAGTTGTGCCCTTCATTTTTGGAGGTTCTTCCATTCTCTATATGGGTAGTCCTCGACTTACAACATTCCTTTAGTGACCGTTCAAAGTTACAGCACTGAAAATTGGGACTTATGGCCACTTCTCACACTCACGACCACTGCAGCACCCCCATGACCACGCGGATCAAAACCGGCGCCAGCCAACTATCTAGGATGGCTGCAGCATCCCATACGGTCATGTGATCAAAATTCAGATGCTGGGCAACTGACTCGTATTCATGACGGTCGCAGTGTTCCCGTGGTCCCCTTTTGCGCCCTTCTGACAAGCAAAGTCAGTGGGGAAGCCCAGATTCGCTTCACAGCCATACCTTAACAGCTGTAGTGGTTCACTTAACTGT
The DNA here is from genome assembly GCA_009733165.1 of Naja naja. Taxonomy (NCBI): domain Eukaryota; kingdom Metazoa; phylum Chordata; class Lepidosauria; order Squamata; family Elapidae; genus Naja; species Naja naja. Next base: position 18,427 of record SOZL01000510.1, on the reverse strand, counting down.
GGCAAGAAAATGGGAGCAGAACTTACTTAATGCCTGTCTCGCTTAGCAAGGGAAATTTTGGGTGCAATTGTGGTTGTAAGTCAAGGACTACCCCTAGAACTGTAAGCAGCCCCTCTGGGCCAAGACCCCCCAATTTCTCAGAGGAGAAGCCCACCCATCTAAGATAAAAGACTAGACAGCCACTTGTCTGAAATAGCATAGGTTCTCCTGCATGAGTAGTGTTGTGTTCACCAGCAGCCGGTGCGGTTGGCTGAGGTCTCGGAGAGCGAGGACTCAGATGAGGGGCCTGCATGTGAGGCAGGGATGGGGCCAGGACCATCAGGGAGTGGAGTGCTGCCTTTGGAGATTGTGGAGGCTGGCAGCAGTGAGGAAGAGGCCCCCAAGGAGCCTGTGCCCAGTGTGGGTGCGCGCAGGGCTGCTCAAGAAAGAGCAGCTGCAACAGCACAGGCAACTCAGGAGTAAGGCTGCAAGGTAATGGCCCCTCCCTTCAGAGATAAAAGCCAGCTGAGGAACTGCAGTTCTTTGCAGAAGGCAAAGAAGTTTGATACTTGAGCCTGGTGGATGTTAGGAATATCTGAGTTGGTGTTTGGAGACTCTTTGATTTATTGTTTAGTAACTTTATCTGGTGTTCTTGGCAGACTTGCAAAAACTTGGCAAGGCTCTTTCTTATTGCAACTAATTAGTTGGAAACAGCCTTTTATCTGTGAAGAAATGGGATTCGTAAATGAAACAGTAAAAGGTTTTGCTGTTACCTTTGTCTCGTGTTTGCTCTCTTGGAACCAGGTTTGGGTCAAAACAAGTAGGGGGCTGGACTACGAGACCTCCAAGGTCTGATTCTCTCTCTCTCTCATTCTCTTCTCTTCTCTCTTAACTTTTATTCTCTATTCTCTTTTTTTCTCTTGTCTTCTCTTCCTTATCCCTTCTTGTCTATTTTATTCCCTATTCCATTCTCTGTTCTCTTCTATTTGCTTCCCATCCAACTTGACTCTTGGTAGCCATAAGACAGTTTTCTTAGCAACAACAAGGACAACTTGACACTGTCATTCTGGGACTCCGTGACCTAACCTACAACCTCAGGATTTCCTGGTGGTCTCCCATCCATCCAAATTCAAACCAGGTTCAACTCTGCTCAGGGCCCAGACTGCTTTTTCCATCGCGAGGGAACTATTTTGCCGATGTAAGTGAGCAAACTCACCATGGTTGCCCGACAGGACACAGAGAGCCTCCCCCCAAAAACGTCCCTATTCAAAATCAAGCCAGCGCTTGATTATGTGCAGCATTTCAGGAAAGGTGTGATGGAGCAGCCCTACTCACCTTTCTTCGGGGAACCTGCCAGGCTGGTGGGTCCAAGGTAAGGGGCAGGGTCTTCCAAGACATCAGCTGGCAAGCGATGGACTGCATCCTGCCCAGGAGCAGCCGATTGTAGGAAATGCTGCAGAGATGGACCCCTGAGTAGTTTGGATGAAATTCGAGGCTTCCTTCACCTCTTTTCTTTTGAGGGGGGTCTCAAGATCCGGTCCGCAGGTCGAAAGCCAGGCCCGGAATCCCGAGCGCATGGACCGACACAGAGGCTTCGGGCAGACCAGTGCACCACGCAAAGCCAGCATCTTGGCACGAGGCCCTCCTGCTCCCTAAAGAAATGGATTAGAATGATCAGCTGCCTCTTCCTAGGTGCCCTTTAAACAAAATGGGGAGCGGGGAGACATATTGTTTCAAAAAGTGCTATGAATGAATGAGCCAGTCTGTCTCACCCCACCTAACGCCAGGGTTGTTGTGGGAAAAGAGGATTAAGGATGTTATCTATCTAAAAGTTTAGGTAGGTAGGTAGGTAGATAGGGATGGATAGATGGATATTAGAAGACAGAATTAGATGGAGAGACAGAGAGACAGAGACACAGAGAGAGAGAGAGAGAGAGAGGTATAGAAGGAAAATAAGAGAGTAAGATATGTATGACAATGTTACTATGTGCACAAGATATATGTACCCAACCGACACACAGCTGAACAGAAAGATGGTTTTATTTGTTTTTGTTATAAAAATAAAAAACTTTTTCAAAAAAAAGAAGGAAAATAAGATAGTTGATATAGAAGGAAGATAGATAGATAGATAGATAGATAGATAAGATAGATAAGAGATAGATAGGTATAGAAGAAAATAAGAGATATAGTTGATACAGAAGGAAGATAAAAGGAGGATATATATGTAATAGAAAATATGTATATCTTCTGTGCCTAAAAAGGTGGGATAAAATTGTGTGTTTAATGTACAATACATATGTGTGTGTGTGTGTATAAAATTATAATTATGACATACACACGGTCTCTTATGCCTCCTTTATAGGCTCAGAAGATCCCTATTCCTCCTGCCTCCTCTTTTCCCCACAACAACCCTGTGAGGTAGGCCGGCCGAAAGGTTCTGGCCTGGAGCCCCCCAGCCTCCTTTCTTTCATTCATTCATTCTTTCACTCATTACATTCTCATTATTATACATTTTATCCCACCTTTTCGGGCGGAGAACACCCCTAACGCCCCCTTCTCACGTCTCCCCAGGAAACCCCTGTCCAGAGAAGGGGAGGAAGAGGTGCGTGCTCTGCTGCTTCCTGTGGAGCAGTTCCACACCCCAGAGGCAGGAGACGGGGACACAGCAACCCACGAGCCCCGGGACGGCTGGGGACAGCGGAGGCCCTTTCTGAGTGACGGACACCGGAAGTACAGAGGGGACTTCCGGGAGGAGGAGCCGACTCGTCATACAGCAGCGTGGAGCAGCATCTGATCACGTGGGAGCCTCTAGTGCTGGGTGCATAGCCCAGTGTCCCCCTCAAACGCTCTCCGCAGCGTTCCGGGCTCTAACCTTCTGGCTTTCCTTTCTTTCCTTCAACCTTGAAAGTTTAAGAGGGGTGGACTTCAACCTCCCAGAAGACCCCAGCCAGAAATCAGGAGGACTGCAGAAGTGTTTTTCATGTTTAGCCTCTCTGACATGGATGTATGGACTTCTACTCCCAGAATGCCTCAGTTGGGAAATGGGGGGCATAGCAGTATTTTTCCAGCTTGGAATTCTGGGAGTTGAAGTCCACCCATCTTAAAAGCGCTGGGCGCTTGGAAACACTGTTATTTTATTTTATTTGTCAATCGCTTACAAAATAATAGGTATAAGTATAAACATGAGTAAGAATACAGGAAATAGGTACGAATGGGGACAATAGGACAGGGATGGTGGCACAATGGTGCACTTATGCTTCTTTACAGACCTCTTCGGAATGGGGTGAGGTCAATAATGATTAGTTTGAGGTTAAAGGAGTGGGGGTTAGAGGATGTAACAACAGAGTCAGGTAGTGCATTTCAGGCATTGACCACTCTGTTGCTGAAGTTGTACTTTCTCCACTGGCTGACCCCTCTGGGCTTATGGGCAGCCCCACTACATTGGCATTTGGCCCCCACTCCCATTGTGTACTACACAACATTAACCTGGATGCTGGGTTAATCCAGGTTCTTTCATATGGTGGTTTAAAAGCAGGGACTGGAAGACCAATTCCAGAATTCCCAGCCAGTTTTGAATTCTGGGAGTTTGAAGTCCTCCAGGCTTAAAGTTGCCAAGGTTGGAGACCCCTGCTTTTAAACCACATTAAAACCCCAAGGTGAATGGAGGTGACCCACCAAGGAATGCCACCTGTGGCCATTTGTTGCATGAAGAACCTGGGGTGTGAAATCACCAAGGGAAATAAAAGGCGCTCCTAGTCTTCACTAGTTTCACTAATCTCCTGTAATAGCTCCTCTTCTGTGTAGGTAGGCAGTGCAGAGAAGAACATTTATAATTCAGGTCCCAAAGGTGCTTTTTTATTTTTTTCCAAGAGGCAACTGAACTTTCTGGTTTTTCTTTGAAGATGTTTTGCTTCTCATCAAAGAAGCTTTTGCAGCTCAGAAATTTCCTGACAGTGAGGACAATTAACCAGTGGAACTGCTTGACTCCAGAAGTTGTGGGTGCTTCATCAGTGGAGGGTTTTAAGAAGAGATGGGACAACAATTTGTCTGAAATGGAACATGTTTTCCTGCCTGAGCAGGTGATTGGACTAGAAGATCTCTAAGGTCCCTTCCTGTTATTCTCCTTCCTTCCTTCCTCCTCCTCCTTCTTTTCTTCTTTCAAGCACTGATGATGTTCCCTAGTTGGATCATGAAACATCTGCAGAAAACAAGCAAATTCAGGGAGCACCAAGGACCTCACAATTCTCCTCCTCCTCCTCCTCACCAACCCTTCAAGCACTGGTGATGTTCCCTAGTTGGGTAATGAAATGTCTACAAGAAAACAACCAAGTTCAGAGAGGACCTCACAGTTCTACCCCCATCACAAAGATTCTCTTTCATTGCTTCCTGGAGCATTGTGCCAATTAGCCAGCCAGTCTCTTCAGACTCATTTAATCTGCTTGCCAAACATTGACAGATGGGTGATTCCTGCTTGGTCTGGAACGCCTGCCAAGGAGTTGTCTGATTTTGTTTCATTTGTGAAAGCAGCCCAGGCGGAAGGGGATTAATTACATCTGGGAGAGGACCACAGCCATGCCAAAGATTGGGTCCTGTTTGAGGAGGGGGCTCGTGCTTCCTTCCTTTCACCTAGGCATCCCATGGCAGCTGGAACATCAAGTTCATCATTTCCACTTGCTCAAGGTTGATGATCCCATCATCGCTGTGATGTCCCACTGGACCTTTGGACTTCAGTGACCTAAAATAAACACCCTGCTGGCTTGCACAGAAACCTAGCCATGATTTGTAAGCTCTCTGCTGGGGGGGTGGGGGAGCGGCTTTCAAACAGAAGCTCAAATCATGTCCGACTTCCTACAAAGAGGTTGTATTTCTACAAATGGTGGTATTGCTCCTGCAAATATGTCACCCGGTTACACCTGTCTTTTTTGGGGGGGAAGGACATTCCAGCAGCATGTTGAATTTGGATCAGAGTTGCATCTTGATGGATGAAGGAGCTGAGAACTGATTGGAAACAAGCCTTGTGGCGTGTGATGAAGCTGCCAGAGGCGTTTGGCATTCTACACAATCCACAAGCACGGACAAAGGAGTGAGGAGCGTGAGACATACACCCCAAAAGGACAGTGCCAGGAACCTCGCAGCACCAGAAACTTTAGAAAACAGTGCCAAGAGACTCAAGCCAGCCCTTCCCCCTTTCAGAAAACCAAGAAGCACCAGCTGAAAGCAAAACTCAGAGTAGCCCTGCTAACGTTGTTACAAAGTAACAGAAACACTCAAGTAGAGACAGTCTAACTAATCAGAAACAACAAAACCCAGTTAAGCATAAAAGGCTCAGATTCATACTCCCAACCTGCTTGCAAGCCAAGAATGCTCCAGCTGTGTGATTTTCTTTGCTTCTTGCCTTCCTATATTAGAAGAATTCCACTTTCTGGTAGCTGGCTTCTATATCATTTAGAATTGAATAGAATGGAATGGAATGGAATAGATAATAGGAATAGAATAGAATAGAATAGAATAGAATAGAATAGAATAGATAATAGGAATAGAGTGGAATGGAATAGAATAGAATAGAGAATAGAATAGAAAGAATAGAATAGAATAGAATAGAATAGAATAGAATAGAATAGAACAGATAATAGGAAAAAATAGATACAAGAATAGAATAGAATAGATAAAAGGAATAAAATAGATAATAGGGATAGAATAGAACAGAACAGAATAGAACAGAATAGAATAGAATAACAGAGTTGGAAGGACCTTGGAGGTCTTCTAGTCCAACCCCTGCCCAGGCAGGAAACCCTACACCACTTCAGACAAATGGTTATCCAACATCTTTTAAAAATTTCCAGTGTTGGTTTCTTCTCAGCGTCTGTGGTGTGTCCCAGATGGAGAACGAACCGAAATTTCTTCCAACACAAGGACCCAGGGACATCCATGAAGGAGGAAGCCCACAGAGAGGGTGGGGCTTAAGGATGGGAAGGTCTGCCAACTTCACTGGAAGAAGCGGTGGTGGCATCATCAAGGAAGCGATGATCATCCTGGGGGTGGGGGGATTCAACTCTGAATGGACCTGGCTGAAGCCATCTTTTGCTGCAAGAGGCCATGGGGGAGGGAGGGAGGAGGAGGGAGGAGGAAGAGGAGGAGGGGAAAAAGTTTAGACCAGTTGTTAGACATAATAAAGAGCTCTCCTCATGGGAACCAAGGTCTCTGGGAGCACCCACCCTCTGGAATCAACTCCCCTGGAGCTTCAGATGGCCCTGACCTCCGATCTTCCCGCCGTGGCCTAAAGATGTGGCTTCCAGCTTGCCGACCGGACTGATGGAAGGGTGGGATTTTAGGAGTTACTTTTATACTTTATTAGTTTAGTGAGATTTCTATTTAATTCTGTTTTAACTTCAGATGTTTTTTTTTTAATGTAAAAAGCCCTTAGTCCTTCGGGAGATAGGGTGGCACACAAATAATCAATAATAATAATAATAATAACAACAACAACAACAAAGGTGGCAGTTGGAGGAGGAATAGGAGTGACCAAGGAGCCTGCCAACTGTTTATTTATTTATTTATTTATTTGATTTGTCAATTGCTACAAAATAATAGGTATAAGTATAAACATGAGCAAGAATACAGGAAATAGGTACTATTAAATGGGGACCATAGGACAGGGGACGAAGGCACAATGGTGCCCTTATGCACGCCCTTACAGACCTCTTAGGAATGGGGTGAGGTCAATAGATAGGTTGGAGGTTGAAGCTGTGGGGTTTGAGGATGTAACAACAGAGTCAGGTAGTGCATTCCAGGCATGGACCACTCTTGTTGAAGTCGTACCTTCTGCAATCAAGTTTGGAGCGGTTAACATTGAGTTTGTATCTGTTGTGTGCTCTTGTACTGGTGAAGTTGAAGCTGAAGTAGTCATTGACTGGTAGGACATTGTAGCAGATAATTTTGTGTACTACGCTAGCATAGTTAAGTTTGCATGAAGAGACAGACGCGGAGTGCTTCAGTGAAGAGTTTATTAGTGACTACAGCTCATAACAGACCGATTTGGCTGGGCTATGGCTGCTACTTATAGCCAGCAGCCATTGACAGCCAATCAGAGTGCAGGGTTTTTCGCACTTTTAAACCAATCATTTCCAACATTTTACAAGAACAGTTCAAACTAAACCAATGACTTCAAACCTACATACATAACAGCTTAAGTTCAACCGTAGGCGGTGTAGTTCAAGATTGTCCAAGCCCAAAATTTCAAGTCTGGTGCAGGTACAGGGTATTCTGTTGCAAGCAGAGGATTTGATTGGACAATGTGACCAGTGACACCTGGGGAACTTGCTCTTTAATTATACTTTAATTATACTGGAGGGAACTTTTAGAGTTGGTTTTCACTAGCTGTGCCGATGTTCATGTCCATAAGCATGTTCTCTGAGGAGCCTTTCCTGCCTTTCTGATTTCTTTTGGATGCATTAC
>SOZL01000509.1:0-19123 GCA_009733165.1 Naja naja | reverse complement strand
TGCAGCACACTGCAGCCTGGTGGAGGGGGCCTCTTTTGCTATCCCATGAGCTCATCCTCTATTCATCCTTACCTGTTGGGCTGGAAAGTCCCTGATTTTCCAGGTATATAGGTGATCTCATTTACTAACATCACTACTAGTCTTATGGATTGGTTGGGAGGTTGCACCAATGGGTTGAGGTTTCATCCATGTGGGATCTATTCTCCAATCCAAATGCTGTATCTATGCTACTCTTCCTTGCTTGTAAAAATGGTATAAAAGAATAAACACTGCCCAGGCAGTCAGACATCTTTGGACACTGAAATGACTGGTTATTGAATCCCTACAACCATTCTTTTCCTGAGGAGATTTCTCAGGCTCACATCTGCTTGAACACTTTGTGGCTGATCATCTATATTACTGCTACTAGGGACTGAGTGTTGCACTCTGTATTGTGAAAACTCTCTCCCACCTGTATTGATGAAGAATCATGAAGAGCAACATATACTGATTTCCCTACCCCACCATTACTACAGCCAATGTCAGAGAACTTTGGTTATATATGGGATTCAGTGAATGGATAGACAAATGGGTAATGAATGAATGAATACAAAGCTCAACTAGTCATGCACTACAGGAGATTGGAAACCATTGTGTATTTGGGACTCACACCTGACCCCCTGATCCCAAGTGGGGCAGTTGAGGTGGAGATGATGCTGTTACAGAGATGTTACTGGAAAAGGCAAGAGCGGTTTTACTTTCACCTCCTTTGGAGTTTTTGAAAGTCTACTTTAAAAAACATTGAAGGCTCAACTTTTTATTTCCAAAGTTCCATTTATTGATTTTAATATAATCAACTTGAATGTTTGCCATTTACTTTGGGTACTGAAATCTGGGAGGGCTTGGCTGTGTTATAAACAGGATCTGAAAATGCAGGCAGACCATAAGACAGCAAGTTCCTACCTGATTTGGAAGATCTTTTGAACCGCTTATAACTGCTTTCCTTGTGCCTTTGAGAGCATCTTATAGGGCAGATAGTTTAGCAAATAGTAGCACCTCATCCCAAGGCTGCACTTCCTGGAAGGAGCAGTTTTAGGGAGAACCAACGCTTGAAGTTCATGAAATATAAATGGCAGCAAAGTGAAGCCCCATCTGACCAGGATCACACAAAGGATAAGACTTTAAAACTTTTTCTTCTGTGCTTCTCAGTTTTCATCTCTTGTGATAATTTTCAATTAAAAGGGAGCGAAATAGCTGTTCTGTAGGTCTTTAATATATTGTCTAGATTAATTCTAAAGGGAATAAAAAGTAGAGGAAATGAGTGGTTTGTGGAACTAGTTTTCTATACCGTCCCAGCTGATCAAAGAAAATTTGTGTCCAAGTGAAGTCAAATGTGAAAAGAATGTTGGTGAACTTCTCATGACTGGGTGTGGCATTCATTCACTACTTAATTTAAAAGGTGACAGAGGGATGATAGACACCTCCTGTCTTTCTTTTTCCAAACAGCTCTCCTATGGTTTTGAAGCTTCCTTTCCATTAAATCACAAGGTAGACATCATGACAGAAAGATGTGGAATAGAGTAACATCACACCCTTGCCAGCTCAGAAACACCATCAGTTTGAAATGAACAGCTGAGAAACTGCAGTAAAATTTTGGGCATAAACTAAAAATACTTAGTAACTTGTTAAGATTCCCTTGAATGTTTTCCAGTTTTCAGGGTTCTGACAAGGGTCTTATAAAATTGTAACAAATGTCACATCTGTGGATGGTGAGCTTCTTTGAGAAAGAGAGAAGTTATTGATAATATTTAGCAGATAAATTCATGTAAGAAAAATGTCCAAAGGCATTTTGGACAAGCTGTGTCAGATGACAACTTATTTACCTGAATCACTTTTGCAAATTGAATTGAGTTCTATAAACATAATACTAGGCCCTTTACATTAGTGAAGAAATAAGTAATTAAGCACCTCAAGAGCAAAAGTAAATAATCCAATATGGTATATGCTATACATGACTATAATAAGGCTGACTCAGGGTGATTCAACCAGTGTTACAAGTTTGGTCATTGCTTTTTGCACTTAAAGTATTCTTGAGATTCTGGGAAGAAAAGTTTTCAGCAAAACTGAGAATCTTTTTCCAATAAAGCTGGCTGCTCATTTCCTCCCTCTGTGTCCTTAGGATCTGATAGTTCAGTTTTCCACCAATATATTAAAATCATAACAGAAAACACCCATGTTCTGTTATGTGATGGAGTCAAGCAGCTTCTCTTTAAAAAGGGGGTTCGTGCCAGGAAAATTAGCTTTTTTTTAAACAAATTTTATTCAATTTTTAACAATTTTTAAAACAGCTCTTTTCAGTAGACAGCATGTTCCCGGTCGTCACTTTTACATGCAAATATGACAGTAAATCTATATTCATTTTAAACATTTGACTTCACTTCTATTCCATTTTAAGACAAAGGGTCAAAGAAATTAATCCTAATCTCAAATCTTAATCTCAATCTGTATAGCCCCCAGTTCATTTCGAGTTAATTGCAAATATATATATATATTTTAAAAACTTCATTTATAAATCTTACAAATAACAATATATTTGCCCATCATATTAAAGATAAAGTTCATCCATATCTATCCTTTAATTATCTTCACATTGTTAATACTCTTTTATCATTTACAGAATTCTTTTGTCCGTCAGATTTGCCCTTTCATCACATATTCTCTCCATAATTCTAAATCCATACAGATAAAAATAAGAAAAAAAAAACCTAGACTTGCCCCCTTTACTACTTTGAAAGTGACACCTCAGTGGTTAATATAGTAGCATAATCATAATCATTCCTTTAAAACGAAAGATAGAGAAAAAGAAAAGAAAAAGGAGAAAAAGCTCCCTTACAATATATCTCTAATCGATCGGGTTCTGCAACACATATCCCCCTAAGATTTATTTATGGTTCCAAGATAATAATAAAAATAACTAATCTTGTTATTGACAAATCTCATTTTTAGGCATTTTCTAAAATCATTTCAATTAATTCAATTCATCTAATCATTTAGCTTTTGTAAATAAGAAATAAAAATGTGACCTTTACCAGTAAAATTGTCAGTAACCCCTATTGTTTTACACTTTTATAATTACAATATATTCTTATTACCATTTCTTCATGCAGAACCCCTTTTAAATACATTAGCCATTATCTCTATGCAAACAAGTTTCTTTCTTTATTATGTAATTCCCATGCCTCTATCTTTTGTTCTTGTTTTTGTTCCTTCCTCTCTTTTATCCTCTTATCCCTTTCTATCCAGTTTGAATCCTCTCTCTTTAATTTCTGTTCCTTTCCTTCTGAACCTTTCTAACATGTTTAATTTCATAAATGTTCCCTTTTTAGATACTTTCTTAGGTTCCGTTTTTAGCCACCCTTCCTTTCCCTTTTATTTGTATTAATCTTTGTATTAATTGTCTTTTAAGATGGCTTTTCTTGTGTTGGCTCCACCCTTTCCAAGGCTCCCTTCTTCTTTGTTCAGCATTTGAATGCCCATATTTTCTGCAACATGCCTGTTAGTTCAGTCACTTCCTGTAACAGTTCTTTCATACTTTTAAACTCCATTTTAATTTTGATGACCACCAAAATTTTAATTTTCCTTTTTCTTCTTCTTTAAATTTTCTATGATCCTAACCCAGGTCCAGAGTCTATATCAATATCACCAATTAGTCCGTAGTCCGCCTTTGTGTATTCAAGCTTTCACTTTCTATGAGTCTTGCATCTCTTTAAAATGTAACAACCCAATCCACAAAGGAACAAGATAGTTTCTACTTTTTAGCTTCCAATTTTTCTCCACAAAGTGGCACTTTCTGCACAAAGTCTTAACCTTTCCTTTTATTTTGATATTCAAAGTTTTCCAAGCCCCAAACTTAAGTTCTTACGCTGGCTTTTCCTTTCCGGTTCGGCCCTTATAGCTGTCAAAAATATTTTACTTATTTTTCCTTCACTTGAACTGCACCGCTTGTTTTCTTTTTAAAACTCATCTTTATCTTAATCCCGGTGCCTTGATCTTACCATCCGATACTCCCCGTTCCTCTGCTGTCGACTTTCTCTTTCCTCCTGCACAATCTTAATCCGTTGAGACTTCTCTTCGAGGTGGCCATTTTTGACCACCACTTCTTGACGCTTCGAGGGAAAAGACCAGACCAAAAGGGAGATGCGGCTCCCTCACTCTGGCTGGCAGATTTCCTTTCTCCGCCGCCTACGAGGCAGCTTCAGCCCCGAACCTTGCAGGATCGCTCCGAAGAGCCAGGCTGCGGTCGTGGACGATCACAAACCGCCACCCGTTCTCGAGAAGGCTCAACCCGGAAGCCCGAGATTAGCAGGGTTAATGGGACAGCTTGATGGCTGACAGTATTAGACAATTAGACTGTTTCATTCTAGATCATTAGTTCAGCCATTGGCCACCAAAGAATAATACAGGAGCCTCTGTGGCACAGTGGTTAGAATGCAGTCCTGCAAGCTACTTCTGCTGCAGCCAGCTGCCTACAATTTGGCAGTTCAAATCCCACCAGGCTCAAGGTTGACTCTGCCTTCCATCCTACTGAGGTGGGAAAATTGTTGGGGGAAATATGCTGACTCTGTAAACCACTTAGAGAGAGCTGTAAAGAACTTGAAAGTGGTATATAAGTCTATGTGCTATTGCTATAAGCTGGTGCTAGCTCTTTGAATGCTTGCTATATGTTTCATGTGAAATCTTTACCTAAATCTTTTGATCCAGGCTCCTCTGTTCATATAAACCACTCAAAGAGAACTGCACTTTCATACACAGATTTTGGAAGCTCGCTAAAGATAAGGTACATATTTTCCAGGCAGAAGACCCGAGAGCAATATTTGGGATTCCTTTTGAAATAGGTCTTGAGAGATCCAGCCAGATAGTCAAAATGGTCAAAATCAGATGGATAAATTGTAGAAGCTCTAAGAATATTTTTCTTACTGGAGATGATCAATAGAAGCAGACTTACCAAAGAAAAAGGAATTACTTAATCATACCAGTTTCTTCTCTTGCTGTAATTATGGTGGGACCAGGGTTGGGATTCTACCAGTTCGGCCTGGTTCGGCAACTGGTTCTCTCTGATGATCAGCTGTTGGGCCCACCCACCTGCCCTGTCTCTAGTCTGTGCTTATTTTGGGGTTTTCCAGCTCAGCTGCTTCCCGCAGCACAGCAGATTGCCACACGCCAGTTGTTTTACACACAGGGCTTGCAGCGAAGGTGAGTTAATGCTGTGCATGTGCTCAAGCACGTGCTCACTGAACCTGGTTGTTACACGATTGAATCCCACCCCTGGGGACAAACATAGTTTTACATAATTTGATAATTTCTCCTCCAATGAATCTTAGCAAACCCTGCTAACTGCTTCCACTTCAGAAAGTGGATGGAAGTGAGGTCAAATTAAGCTTAGTCTGCCTAACCTGGGGAGCATCTCTTCAACCAAGGTGGTGAAGGAGGGTTTATTTACATGTGGGTGATAGGAGTCAAAACAAATTGATGGCATATAATAAGTCACAACTAAGAAGATGTTTGGTTTTAAAAGAGGGGTTAACATGAAACTGTGGCCAAGCACCTGAATTCTGATCACTGCATTTGATGCTGCAAAGTTCATTAACTGTGAAAACAGTCCTAAGTCCCATTTCTCAGGTCGGTTGTAACTTGGATCGGTCAGTAAATGAATGGTTGGAAGGCAGGCCTGCCTGCGATCATCATCCTCTTGTTCAGCTCTCCCAGGAATTCATCTCCTTCCGAGTTCCCATCATCCACTGACTCCTCAGCCAACAGGCTCAACCTCGGGAACAAACCATGGTTAAGAGGTGCAGGTGCAATGTGACCAGAGGTCCCACTTTGGCGGGACAGTCCCGATTTCTAACAATTTGTCCGCCCCCGGCGCTTTTAAGAAGTCCCGATTTCTGGAGAGAATGCAGGACCCTAACAACTAGGCCGCTTGCACGGCGAGGAAATCCCACCTTCGCCTTAGATTGGCTCAAGGAAGCTACCGGAGGAGCAACATCCTCACCCAGTGGCCATTGGCTGCACCGCTGCCGTCGCAGCCTCTCAGAATATCTCCCCACAAGGAAGGTTTGAAAGTTGGGCGGTGGCAACCCTCGTGAGTTGCGGACAAGCGGGAGCGACTTCGCAGGGGCAGGAACGAAGCGGCTGCAGAGCCCTTGGTTGAGATCTCGGTTGAGGCAAAAAGCCAAGCTAAATACTGTGGAAATAACGAAAGGAGAACAAAAAGGCAACGGCGGTGAACTCTGCTCCTCTGCTTACCGATTCAGAAGGGAGCAGGGTAAAAACTTTAATGGGGATGAAACGCGCGTGCGGCTGCGCTTTACATTTCCTTGCATTTCGGTAAAAGCTGCTTGGATTATAGCATCCATACCTTTTCTGATTGGTTCGAGTAAATATTGATCGCCCGCAATGTGATTTACATGAGCTCAATTGATTGACGTGTCACTGAATCGCTTTTGCTCCCAGCGACTACGGGTTTTTCCCACCGTCTGCCCCTCCCCTGCGGAATCCAGTTGGCAATTCGGACGTCTTTTCTCTCTCCTCTAGAAATCGCATTTCCCCCCTCTAGATTTTCCTTCCCGTGACAGTTGCTTTTCTCCTTTCCTACAGGCTGGGGAGGGGACAACTTATTCCACGCAGACTCGTGATGCAAAGATTTCCATGCCGGCCTGTCCCTGCATTCTCCAGGCGCAGACCTGAGTATCAGAGAGCCTCTGCAAAAAGGAGCCTGTGGAAGGACTCCAGCTTGTCTTATTTCCCCCGTACAGTAGGATGGAAAACCGGGCTTGCATAGGAAGGGCAGGGGAAGAGGATAGTTGTGATAGCACGCTTCCCTTTAAAGGAACGGCGGGAAAACTTTGAGGAAAAAGAGTGGCAGATTAATGGCACATTAATGGCTAGGATATATAGGGTGGTTAGTTCAGGGTTCGGGATACCTTGGACCCAGACAATTGACTTGATTGGATAAATTGAGGGGCACATTCAAGTCAGCTAATGATATTTGAGAAAGACAGCACCTGCCTCTGCTATAAGAACCCATGTGCGAACTTGAAGTAGATCCTTTAAGAATAGTGACCTGCGGTTTATGTTGTCCTTACTTCCTACCTTTACAAGGCAGTGGCTAAAAGCCCCATAGATTACAAGTTTTTCATGTAGGCTTCATGCAGTCTAATGTCTTAAAACCTCCTCCTCCCTTAAAAAGAGGCGATTCTGTCTCATAATAATAAAATCTATAGCTCACAATGGCTTCCTGCTTTCCAGATGTAATGGTGCCCACAGGTTAGGTGTCTCCATTTGCCAGTTTGCATGGATAGCTCAAATGGGAGATTCCATGCCCAGTGGCAATCTACCTTGAGTCTATCGGATACTATCATGTGCAGACATGCTAAAGAAGCAAAGTATTGGAGTAGATAGAAGACACTATTAATCTCTCTATGTGGTTTCTATTATGTTCAGTTTCTGGATTAAAAGTGGCAAGAATTAAATTGCCTTAGAAAAGGGGTGCTTGGTTCGCTGAGCAGCTGAGCAAAATTAAGGTTGAGTTAGGAGTGTTGAAGCCCATTTAAAATATTTTTTAAAAAACTTTATGTTCATCTTGTTTGCCTTTAGCAAATAATACGCCATTTTTAAACTCTTCCTCCTGCAGCCCAAAAGAACTTTTTAACAACAAAATGTTAAACTAGATTATTTTGCTTCCCTTTTTGAGGAATGCCAATGGTATTTGGGCATTATGATTGAATTCATCTATCTGACATACCCTTCCCAATAATTATGTGTGGGATGAACACAAAGAATATTTCAGCAGTCTTCCAAGGTACAAAATCTGTGGTGAGACTTAGAGGCTGAATAAATTCTATTTAATAAACTGTTCTAACAAGCCATTTCAGATGTTGTAATTTTGGGAAGAGATTGAAGATGATTGTTTTACAAGCACTTTTTCTTTTCATGAGGCTGTAATTCCCAGAGTTCTTTGAAATAATGAACTTTGGGGAGTTTATTGTTAAAATTTCTGCTTTAGACATGCCTCAGAGGGGTTTTCGTTGTGTTTGTGTTGTTGTTTTATTATTAGTAAGCAGTTCCTGAATCCCAATATTACAGATTTTGCCAAGTTTATTTTGGGTCTCTGAATCATCCAGTTTTCTATGTGATTCAACACAGTTTGAATAATAGTCTGTGCGGATTCTTTTAATTTTTACTCCAGTTTTTCTTGCTGTAGCCATATAGTTTGGAGTCATGTTCCTTCTTTAAAGAAACCAATGAGCAAACAACTATATTACCATACTCCAAAAGCAAGCAGACCACACAATATACTTTTACTTTTGTCTTGAAAATTGGACACCTGAACAAATCCATTCTTAGATATCCCAAAATTCAGTTTAGTAATATGCCACCTTTCCCAGAATTCAGTGCTACCCACAAACTTTAAAATTATCCTGCAGTATTTAAACCCATTTCATTAACATCCAGAAATTAAAAACCAGATTGTTAGCAAACTGGGAAAATAAAAGTTAAAAAAATCCTCAGTCAAACAAGCCAACAGTAAACAGCTTAACCAAAGAACCTCTTAACACCCTCTCACTAACACTTGCAGTGCAAGTCGCTAGGAGTCAAAGTTAGTATTGTTATTATTTAGAAAGAAATATAGGATTAAAATTAAAATAATTTTAAAATATAGTTACTTTATAATAATCAAATCAATTTAATTTACAAACTAACAATAAAATATGTTCATGTAATTATGTACCTACTTACTGTGTTTTAAGCAATATGTATATAATAATTTATAATATAATTTTAAATTATTTTTTAGATTTTAACATAATGAGTAAGAAAAGAGGATGCAAATTCAACGATGATCTAAGAAGTGAATTTCCTTTTATTAAAAAAACCAAAAGCGATTACATGGTAAAATGTGAGAAATGTAATGGTGAATTTTCTATTTTGCACGGCGGGAAGAATGATATTTCAAAGCACTTGGAGACACAGAAACATAAAAGATATTTAAATACTGCTGCATCTTCCTCCAAAATACAGGAATTTTTCGAAAACAACTTATGGAGACGAAGAAAAGAAATTAGCATTAGCAGGAGTTATGTCTTTTCATACTATTAATCACAATCATTCCTTCAGATCTATGGACTGTACATCACAAGTTGTCAAAAAGTTATTCAACAAAAATTTGCCTGTGCTAGAACAAAATCCAAGGCAATTGTGTGTAATGTGCTTTCCCCATATGCATTTTCAGAATTAAACATTTTTCCTACAGGGACCGAGGGTGGACATCCCAGAAGACAGTTCAGGGGGGCTTAATCTTTGGTTCACCAGAGGGGCCTTAAAGGTGACAGGACCCTCCCACAGAGGATGAGTTTGGGGAGAGGACCCCAGCTTAGCCCCCCAATATGGGTGTTTTCAGCAGGAACTCCCAATCATCCCCAGTGGGGGCAGGGTGGAGAGGCCCCTGGGTTTCTATAGGGTGAGGGAATTAGAATAGAATAGAATAGAATAGAATAGAATAGAATAGAATAGAATAGAATAGAATAGAATAACAGAGTCGGAAGGGACCTTGGAGGTCTTCTAGTCCAACCCCCTGGGATGGTAGCAGGATTGTGTGCTTATGCACTCCCCTTACAGACCTCTGAGGAATGGAATGAGGTCGATAGAGGTTAGTTTGAGGGTAAAAGAGTGCAGGTTTGAGCATTTGACAACAGAATCAGGTAGTGAGTTCCAGACATTGACCACTCAATGTTTGTCCTTGCTTCCTTCTTAGAGCTGAGAGAGAAGGACTGGCCCAGATAGCTCACACCCCACGAGTCCTTTTGGAGAGGGGGCGCAATCAAATAAATAAATAAATAAATAAATAAATAAATAAATAAATAAATAAATAAATAATTCTCTGGACATGAATCATGTGGACACATTGCAAATTAAGCGGAAAATGGCTTACTAGAAAGCAAACCAACAAACTTTATCATTATTGAAAGAATACAAGGATGCCTCTGAGGCCCAAATCAGTGAAGAGGAATTCAATAAAATTTGAAATGTGAGGGTAGGAGCTGCAGCTCAGTGCTTTGCTTGAAAAAGTGCTTAAACCTGCCTGGAAAAACAAAACAAAGTATACAGGGCTGATACGTGTTTCCGAAAATAAGACACTGTCTTATATTTTTTTTGGCTCCCAAAAACACACTAGGTCTTATTTTCAGGGTAGGTCTTATATTAGGGCAGGTTTAGAAAATAGTGCTAGGTCTTAGGGTAGGTCTTATTTTGAAACAGGTAATATCCAAAAGGGGATGACAGATAACCATAACCTTCACAGTTTTGGTCCTCATTACACCCATCATGGCAACCCCTTGTTAAAAAAACATCAAGCATGCTACATAAGTGTTCAAATTATGCTCTCAAAATTCAATAAATTTTATGCTTATTTGTAATTTATCCATCATCCAAGAAGTAAGCAGTCAGCATTCCTTGTGCAATTTGTACCATTAGTCAGGAGATGGTTTCTCCTTCATGTAGTTTTTTTTCTCTCCTTTATGTTAATATTTTTATTAATCAGACCTATGACTGATTAATGTTTGAGGATCTTTTAAACTCTGTCTATATATTTAAATTATATAAAGAGTCGAGCCCAGTCTGTTTTCAAACCAATATTTATTATAACAAGCAGCTCAAAACAAATAAACACACAGAAAGAATATTCCTTTCTTCTTTCTTAGTTTCTTCCCCTCAGGTCTCTTTTAGTTCTACAACTACCTATGTAGTTGGAGTTTCTCTGTCCCTTTAGTCCTCAGATATAAAGTCAAATAGTCTTTAGCTTAGGAACACTTTCCTTTCCTTCCAGCTTGGTAATCAGAAAGTCTGAGGTAGATATTGAGAGAACTGATCGCCTATGCTGGACAGTCTCTTTTAAGGACAAAGGAGAACAACTCTCTAAGAAACCTTTAGACCTCTGGGAGAAATGTAGACCTCGCTCTCTCCTGAGGTAAATGCCAGTTGGGCAGCCCCTTAGAGGGTGAAGGGGCGTGGCTTGTGACACCAGTGCAGGGCATGTGGTGTCACGCTGCCATTGGTGGATTTGATCTTCCTCCAAATCCAGACGAGGATCGCCAGAAGAGACCTCGGAGGTCATCCAGCCCACCCCTCTTCTCAAGCAGGAGACCCTTACAGAATCACAGCGAAGGGACCTCGGAGGTCATCTAGCCCAACCCCCTTTTCAGCAGGAGACCCTTACAGAATCATAGCCAGAAGGGACCTCAGAGGTCATCCAGCCCACCCCTCTTCTCAAGCAGGAGACCCTTAGAGAATCATAGCCAGGAGCTACCTGGGAGGTCATCTAGCCCAACCCCTTTTCGAGCAGGAGACCCTTACAGAATCATAGCCAGAAGGGACTCAGAGGTCATCCAGCCCACCCTCTTCTCAAGCAGGAGACCCTTAGAGAATCATAGCGGAAGCTACCTCGGAGGTCATCTAGCCCAACCCCTTTTCGAGCAGGAGACCCTTACAGAATCATAGCCAGAAGGGACCTCAGAGGTCATCCAGCCCACCCCTCTTCTCAAACAGGAGACCCTTAGAGAATCATAGGGAGCTACCTCGGAGGTCATCTAGCCCAACCCCCTTTTCGAGCAGAAGACCCTTAGACAATAATACCTTAAAGGGACCTTGTAGGTCATCCAGCCCAACCTCCTTCTCCAGCAGGGGACACTTACAGAATCATCGCCAGAAGGGACCTCGGAGGTCATCTAGCCCAATGCTCTTTCGAGCAGGAGACCCTTAGAAAATCATAGCTGGAAGGGACCTCGGGGGGTCCTCTAGTCCAACCACCTTTTCAAGCAGGAGACCCTTACAGAATCACAGCCGGAAGGGACCTCGGAGGTCATCTAGCCCAACCCCCTTTTCGAGCAGGAGACCCTTACAGAATCATAGCCAGAAGGGACCTCAGAGGTCATCCAGCCCACCCCTCTTCTCAAGCAGGAGACCCTTAGAGAATCATAGCGGGAGCTACCTCGGAGGTCATCTAGCCCAACCCCCTTTTCGAGCAGGAGACCCTTAGACAATAATAGCTTAAAGGGACCTTGTAGGTCATCCAGCCCAACCTCCTTCTCCAGCAGGGGACACTTACAGAATCATCGCCAGAAGGGACCTCGGAGGTCATCTAGCCCAATGCTCTTTCGAGCAGGAGACCCTTAGAAAATCATAGCTGGAAGGGACCTCGGGGGGTCCTCTAGTCCAACCACCTTTTCAAGCAGGAGACCCTTACAGAATCACAGCCGGAAGGGACCTCTGAGGTAATGTAGTCCACCCCTCTTCTCAAGCAGGAGATCCTTAGAGAATCATAGCCGGAAGGGACCTCGGAGGTCATCTAGCCCAACCCCCTTTTCGAGCAGGAGACCCTTAGAGAATCATAGCGGAAGGGATCTCGGGGTCCTCTAGTCCAACCCCTTTTCAAGCAGGAAACCTTACAGAATCATAGCTGGAAGGGACCTCGGAGGTCATCTACTCAACCCCTCTTCTCAAGCAGGAGACCCTTAGAGAATCATAGGAAGGGAGCTCGGAGGTCATCTAGCCCAACCCCTTTTGAGCAGGAGACCCTTAGAGAATAATAGCGGAAGGGACCTTGTAGGTCATCCAGCCCAACCCCCTTCTCCAGCAGGGGACACTTACAGAATCATCGCCAGAAGGGACCTTGGAGGTCATCTAGCCCAACCCCCTTTTCGAGCAGGAGACCCTTAAGAGAATCATAGCCGGAAGGGACCTCGGAGGTCCTCTAGTCCAACCACCTTTTCAAGCAGGAGACCCTTGCAGAATCACAGCCGGAAGGGACCTCGGAGGTCATCCAGCCCAACCCCCTTCTCCAGCAGGGGACACTTACAGAATCATCGCCAGAGGGGACATCGGAGGTCATCCAGCCCACCCTTCTTCTCAAGCAGGAGATCCTTAGAGAATCATAGCCGGAAGGGACCTGGAGGTCATCTAGCCCAACCCCCTTCTCAAGCAGGAGACCCTTAGAGTTGGGAGGCCAGACTGGAGGGAATGGGCAGTGGGACTACAGGTAGTCCTCGACTTACAACAGTTCATTTAGTGACCAAAGTTGCAATGTCATTGAAAAAAGTGACAGTATGAACATTTTTCACACCATCCTCATTGTCACGTGACCGAGATTTGGATGCTGGGCAACTGGTTCATATTTATGACGGTCGCAGTCTCCCCCTATCACATGAGCCCCTTTTGCAGCGTTCTGACAAGCAAAGTCCATGGAGAAGCCAGGAGTCAAAGTTAGTATTGTTATTATTTAGAAAGAAATATAGGATTAAAATTAAAATAATTTTTAAAATATAGTTACTTTATAATAATCAAATCAATTTAATTTACAAACTAACAATAAAATTTGTTCATGTGTTTATGTACCTACTTACTGTGTTTTAAGCAATATGTATATAATAATTTATAATATAATTTTAAATTATTTTTTTAGATTTTTAACATAATGAGTAAGAAAAGAGGATGCAAATTCAACGATGATCTAAGAAGTGAATTTCCTTTTATTAAAAAACCAAAAGCGATTACATGGTAAAATGTGAGAAATGTAATGGTGAATTTTCTATTTTGCAGCGGGAAGAATGATATTTCAAAGCACTTGGAAACACAGAAACATAAAAGATATTTAAATACTGCTGCATCTTCCTCCAAAATACAGGAATTTTTCGAAAACAGCTTATGGAGAAGAAAAGAAATTAGCATTAGCAGAAGGAGTTATGTCTTTTCATACTATTAATCACAATCATTCCTTCAGATCTATGGACTGTACATCACAAGTTGTCAAAAAGTTATTCAACAAAAAGTTTGCCTGTGCTAGAACAAAATCCAAGGCAATTGTGTGTAATGTGCTTTCCCCATATGCATTTTCAGAATTAAACATTTTTCCTACAGGGACCGTAGGGGTGGACATCCCAGAAGACAGTTCAGGGGGGCGCTTAATCTTTGGTTCACCAGAGGGGCCTTAAAGGTGACAGGACCCTCCCACAGAGGATGAGTTTGGGGAGAGGACCCCAGCAGCCCCCCCCCAATATGGGTGTTTTCAGCAGGAACTCCCAATCATCCCCAGTGGGGGCAGGGTGGAGAGGCCCCCTGGGTTTCTATAGGGTGAGGGGAATTAGAATAGAATAGAATAGAATAGAATAGAATAGAATAGAATAGAATAGAATAGAATAACAGAGTCGGAAGGGACCTTGGAGGTCTTCTAGTCCAACCCCCTGGGATGGTAGCAGGATTGTGTGCTTATGCACTCCCCTTACAGACCTCTGAGGAATGGGGTGAGGTCGATAGAGGTTAGTTTGAGGGTAAAAGAGTGCAGGTTTGAGCATTTGACAACAGAATCAGGTAGTGAGTTCCAGACATTGACCACTCAATGTTTGTCCTTGCTTCCTTCTTAGAGCTGAGAGAGAAGGACTGGCCCAGATAGCTCACGCCACCGAGTCCTTTTTGGAGAGGGCGGCGTACAAGTCAAATAAATAAATAAATAAATAAATAAATAAATAAATAAATAAATAAATAATTCTCTGGACATGAATCATGTGGACACATTGCAAATTAAGCGGGAAAATGGCTTACTAGAAAGCAAACCAACAAACTTTATCATTATTGAAAGAATACAAGGATGCCTCTGAGGCCCAAATCAGTGAAGAGGAATTCAATAAAATTTGAAATGTGAGGGTAGGAGCAGCTCAGTGCTGCTTGAGTGCTTAAACCTGCCTGGAAAAGTGCTTTGCTTGAAAATGAAAAGATAAACACTGCAAAAAAAAAAAACATAAGTACAGAGGCTGATAATATCAAAAGGAGATGACAGATAACCATAACCTTCACAGTTTTGGTCCTCATTACACCCATCATGGCAACCCCTTGTTAAAAACATCAAGCATGCTACATAAGTGTTCAAATTATGCTCTCAAAATTCAATAAATTTTATGCTTATTTGTAATTTATCCATCATCCAATAAGTAAGCAGTCAGCATTCCTTGTGCAATTTGTACCATTAGTCAGAGAGATGGTTTCTCCTTCATGTAGTTTTTTTCTCTCCCTTTATGTTAATATTTTTATTAATCAGACCTATGACTGATTAATGTTTGAGATCTTTTAAACTCTGTCTATATATTTAAATTATATAAAGAGTCGAGCCCAGTCTGTTTTCAAACCAATATTTATTATAACAAGCAGCTCAAAACAAATAAACACACAGAAAGAATATTCCTTTCTTCTTTCTTAGTTTCTTCCCCTCAGGTCTCTTTTAGTTCTACAACTACCTATGTAGTTGGAGTTTCTCTGTCCCTTTAGTCCTCAGATATAAAGTCAAATAGTCTTTAGCTTAGGAACACTTTCCTTTCCTTCCAGCTTGGTAATCAGAAAGTCTGAGGTAGATATTGAGAGAACTGATCGCCTATGCTGGACAGTCTCTTTTAAGGACAAAGGAGAACAACTCTCTAAGAAACCTTTAGACCTCTGGGAGAAATGTAGACCTCGCTCTCTCCTGAGGTAAATGCCAGTTGGGCAGCCCCTTAGAGGGTGAAGGGGCGTGGCTTGTGACACCAGTGCAGGGCATGTGGTGTCACGCTGCCATTGGTGGATTTGATCTTCCTCCAAATCCAGACGAGGATCGCCAGAAGAGACCTCGGAGGTCATCCAGCCCACCCCTCTTCTCAAGCAGGAGACCCTTAGAGAATCATAGCGGAAGGGACCTCGGAGGTCATCTAGCCCAACCCCTTTTCAGCAGGGAGACCCTTACAGAATCATAGCCAGAAGGGACCTCAGAGGTCATCCAGCCCACCCCTCTTCTCAAGCAGGAGACCCTTAGAGAATCATAGCCGGAGGGACCTCGGAGGTCATCTAGCCCAACCCTTTTCAGCAGGAGACCCTTACAGAATCATAGCCAGAAGGGACCTCAGAGGTCATCCAGCCCACCCCTCTTCTCAAGCAGGAGACCTTAGAGAAATAGCCGGAAGGGACCTCGGAGGTCATCTAGCCCAACCCCTTTTCAGCAGGAGACCCTTACAGAATCATAGCCAGAAGGGACCTCAGAGGTCATCCAGCCCACCCCTTCTCAAGCAGGAGACCCTTGAGAATCATAGGGACCCGGAGGTCATCAGCCAACCCTTTTCAGCAGAGAACCTTAGAGATAATGCCTGAAGGGACCTTGGAGGTCATCAGCCCAACCCCTTCTCAGCAGGAGACACTTACAGAATCATACCAGAAGGGACCTTAGGTCATCAAGCCCACCCCTCTTTCAAGCAGGAGACCCTTAGAGAATCATAGCCGAAGGGACCCGGAGGTCATCTAGCCCAACCCCTTTTCAAGCAGGAGACCCTTAGGAATCATAGCCGAAGGGACCTGGAGGTCATCCAGCCCAACCCTTTTCAGCAGGAGACCCTTACAGAATCATAGCCAGAAGGGACCTCAGAGGTCATCCAGCCCAACCCCTCTTCTCAAGCAGGAGACCTTAGAAATCATAGAGGGAAGGTCATAGCCCCCTTTTCAAGCAGGAGACCCTTAGAGAATCATAGCTGAAAGGGACCTTGTAGGTCATCAGCCCAACCTCCTTCTCAGCAGGGGACACTTGCAGAATCATCAGCCAGAAGGGACCTCGGGAGGTCATCTAGCCCAATGCCCTTCGGAGCAGGAGCCCTTAGAGAAATCATAGCTGGAAGGAAGGGACCTGGAGTCATCCAGCCCAACCCCCTTTTCAAGCAGGGGCCATACAGAATCTGGCGGAAGGGACCTCAGAGTCATCAACCCAACCCCTTCTCCAGCAGGGACACAGAATCATCGGCAGAAGGGACCTTGGAGGTCATCAGCCCAACCCCTTTTTGAGCAGGAGACCCTTAAGAGAATCATAGCCAGGAAGGGACCTCGGAGGTCCTCTAGTCCAACCACCTTTTCAAGCAGGAGACCCTTGCAGAATCACAGCCGGAAGGACCTCGGAGGTCATCCAGCCCAGCCCCTTCTCCAGCAGGGACACTTACAGAATCATCGCCAGAGGGGACATGGAGGTCATCCAGCCCACCCTTCTTCTCAAGCAGGAGATCCTTGAGAATCATGCGGAAGGACCTGGGTCATCTAGCCCAACCCCTTCTCAAGCAGGAGCCCTTAGAGCTTGGGAGGCCAGACTGGAGAATGGGCAGTGGGACTACAGGTAGTCCTCGATTTACAACAGTTCATTTAGTGACCAAAGTTGCAATGTCATTGAAAAAAGTGACAGTATGAACATTTTCACACTTATGACCATTTTACCATCCTCATTGTCCGCGTGACCATGAGATTTGGATGCTGGGCAACTGGTTCATATTTATGACGGTCGCAGTCTCCCCCTATCCAGGCCCCTTTTGCAGCGTTCTGACAAGCAAAGTCCATGGAAAGCCAGATTCCTTAACAACCAAGTTATTCATTTAACAACTGCAATGAATCATTTAACAACTGAGGGAAGAACATTTGTAAAATGGAGCAAAAAAACTCACTCAACAAATGTCTCACATAGCAACAAACAATATGGGCTCAATTATGGTCATAAGTCGAGGACTACCTGTATTTATGTCTCTGGGCTTTGGAGGTCCTGCCCTTTTGTATGCAGACCCAGGTTCTGCCCAAATAAATCCCATGAACGATCGTGAAAATGATCTTTAAAATCTTTGGTGCCCTGGAAGAATTTCTGATCTGAAGAGCTTTCAGAATGGAGACCAAAAAGGGCCTTAGGGATTTTCCTGGTTAATTGATTTCCCAGCAGCATTTTATTCATTTTCTTTTCTTTTGATTCTTTTAACCAATTTAGAACTAAACAGTGACTTAATGTGATTTTATCCCTCATTTTAGTAAAGCTTTATGTCTTGTGAATTGAGCAGTCCTCCAGGGAAGGGCTGGAAAAACTCTGATGATCCTCAGTCAGGAGTTTGCATGATGGAAGCTGAAATAATTTTCTGTGTTTAATCTTTGGTTCACCAGGGGGCCTTAAAGGTGACAGGACCCTCCCCACAGAGGATGAGTTTGGGGAGAGGACCCCAGCTTACCCCAACAATATGGGTGTTTTCAGCAGGAACTCCCAATCATCCCCAGTGGGGGCAGGGTGGAGAGGCCCCTGGGTTTCTATAGGGTGGGGAATTAGAATAGAATAGAATAGAATAGAAATAGAATAGAATAGAATAGAATAGAATAGAATAGAATAGAATAACAGAGTGGAAGGGACCTTGGAGGTCTTCTAGTCCAACCCCCTGCTTAGGCAGGAACCCTACACTTCAGACAAATGGTTATCCAACATCTTTTTAAAAACTTCCAGTGTTGGAGCATTCACAGCTTCTAGAGGCAAGTTGTTTCACTGATTAATTGTTCCAACTGCCAGGAAATTTCTCCTTAGTTCTAAGTTGCTGAATTCTGGGAATTGAAGTGCAAATGGCTGAGTCTGAGGAACTAACTCTGATTTAGGCCTTTCCGTTGAGAGTCCCTGATCATGGAAAGAGTTGAGTAGCCAGGATCACAATCCCTCCCAAGTTGGCTGAGGGCATTTCTACTGACAAAGTGCAGGATCAGCCCCAGAGGAGGACAGGTTTCAGAGCAGCTTTTGGGGAAAGTGAAGGGTGAGATTCAGAGAAATCTGGTCCAATGGAAAGCATCCGTCAATGATGGTCTCAGGGCCTAACTGGGTTGCTGAAATGAAGCAATCTTGGGATAATCCCGTGAAATTCTCTGAGAAGTGAGGGGCCCTTCTGAGTCCTGGGTTCAAGGCGATTCTGCTCAGACGGCTGAACTCTGGGAGAGGCAGGTATTTCCAGTGATGGGAAGGGGACAGGAGGAAGATCTGGGGTCTCCGTGGCTTCATTGCTGCTCTTTCCCTTTGCCTTCCCTTTTTGGGTTTCCCCTAAGGATCCCATGGCTCTACCTTCCCTCCCCAGGCCATGTGGCTATTTAGCCAGGATATGAGTTTCATATTATTTTGTTAATTTTATAATTAATGCAAATTAATGCAAATTTTTACATGCAAATTTTTAATCAAGAACACCCGGTCAATGGTGTCCCGCTTTACCAATGTTAAAATCTGGTCAGCTTAGTATAGGGTGATATGTGT